>JBBIGB010323471.1:0-10028 GCA_037577075.1 Alestopetersius hilgendorfi | reverse complement strand
CTCTCTCTCTCTCTCTCTCTCTCTCTCTGTCTCTGTCTCTCTCTCTCTCTCTCTCTCTCTCTCTCTCTCTCTCTCTCACTCTCCCTCTCTCTCTCTTTCTTCATGACCACAGCTGGGCTGTTTGTGCTTGTGCACCTTTCCCCTTCCTCATTCATCTCTCTTTGATTTCATTATGTTACCTGAGATGTATAACATGCAAAAGCTCAGGTTTGTCTTGTGGCAAAGCTGCTAGCGATGGATTGTGAACTGTTAGGGAAAGTCTCAGTGAGGCCACCAGTTACACCAGTTACCTTATAGCCTCTCCTGCTTGACCTTCCTTCTCATCCATAACAAGAGGTCTCAAATTTTATACACAAAGGGTCTGTGTGGCTGCATGTTTTGTTCCAAACAAGCAGAAGCCTCACCTGATAAACTATTTGAAAACTAAGATCAATTGTAATGAGGGAAACCCTGATTAACTGATAGAAGAAAATCAAGAGTTTTCCTGATTGTTTGGAACAGAATCCTGCAGCCACACTGGCCCTTTGCTGACACCCCTGGATGGTGTGTGAAGATACCTTCAGGTTAGTAAAGTTGGACTGAATAATGCTGAGCAATGGATTTAACTCTTCTTAAGGACAAGGGCCGGATAGACATGGGACTTTGGCTAACAAGGACTCATTTGGAAAGATCTGGAGCTTCTTCCACTGAAACCATATGTGTGACAAAGACAGAATGAGCCAAGATCTAAGATCGTAGTTAAACGGGCCAAGTTTCATATATCCTAACAAGCTCTACTGCTTAAGTGCCGAACATGTGCAAAGCGTGTGGTGAGGATGGATACACTGTTTCCCACCGTTCATCTCTCCTTCTTGACCTGTTCCAATTTCGGGAGAGTGGGAGCACAAAAGAAAGCAGGAATGGTGGAAAGTGAGGAAGTCTGTGCCAGAATCTAAAAATGTGAGGAACAGTCTGAGAAATCATTCTTCACCATTACAGAACACTTCACCATTACAGAACTCTTCAGAGCTGAAATCATGAACCATTGCTGGTGGAGCAAGATAGCTTGACTAGAAATCACATCTTACAAGTGGAGTTGATCATCCCAGTGTCTGAAGTTTGCTTTTTTAGTGCAGTATTGAAGGTACGTGGCTAACCTCGTAGCCTCATAATGGATGCCAATCAGCATGGAGTTTTTAATAATCACTAACAGACTCGATTATAAGATTTCTAACATTGTATGATCTGCCTATAAACATGGACTGAAGTACAACCAGTATAATCAGCATAAAAACAATACTAGCAGAGGTTTAAAGCCTTAGAAGTTTTGTCCATACTCCTCATTTTTATGTACTGTGTGTGAGGCAGAGGAAAGGAGCACCCTCACAGGCCTGCAGGACTGAGCAGGGGACTCCTCCCTTGATAAGAGCCAGTTGTGCGGGCCAGAACTCTTTAAAAATCAGGCTCTACAGTAAAGTGGGAGAGAGCTTAAGGCTGCAGAAAGAGTGACTGAGAGAGAGAAAGGACGGCTGGAGAGCCCGTGGTTGAGTTAATTGTTGTAGTGGTGGAGGATTTTATGTTCTGTTTATGCACTGTAACGTTTATTTGTAATTAAAACTCCACTGTGTTCCCGCTCTGGCCTCTGTGTGCATTTCTGGATGTGGCTTTAGGCCTCCTGGCCTGTGGGCGTTGGCCGTTCCCTGTGCCGCGTTCACAAATATCAGAAACTGAACATCTCTGCATGTCTATAAGCAGGTATGAGATCATCTAGGCCTTTGCCATAATATAGGCTTGCATTATTTTTTAGCTATGTTAGCTAATGAAGGAAACACCAAACAATACAATATGGCTTGTTGTGTACAGAATTATGATTGATTATTAATTGTATTATTTGATTTTGTATTCACATTCCACCATTCCCCCCATCCCCCTAATTGTGTGTGTGTTCCTTCACAGTGTGTTTGGTATGAAATGGTAAAGACTCAGATTCCTTTACAGTGATGTTGAAAGGAGCCGGACTTCTCTAGAAGATGTATTCACTATCGACACCCAATGTTGATATTGGTAAAATAGTGACAAATCTGAATCTGGTGACTATTTTGCCTCATGTAGGGATACGTACAGCCTGCATGTATCCCTCCTCTGTGAATGGGTCCAGTTTTAAGTCCAAAAGCTTCTTAGCAGAGCAATGGTAGAGCAATGTCTTAGGCATCAGGTGAGGCAACTATAACCATGTTGTGGAATTATTTTCTGCTATTATTTTCTTTTAGAGGAAGATTTCTTGTTCCAATCAAAGTCACACAGCAAGCAGCTCTGACTCTGTAAGCTTTGGGAGCATTTTAAACCAAATCCCACTCTGTTTAAAACCAAACCAACCTCTCTGTTCACTCCATAACACTTAATTATGCAGGAATTTTGGAACATTGACAAAATTCCCCACAAACAGGTGTTCATTTTTTGGCTAAAAAATCAAGGGTTGTTAGGGGTCTCCATACAGATACAGCTGTGTGTCAGTGTGTGTGAGAGTTTAAATTTATGTTAATTAGTCTGCTCTACTGTAATTAAGCTGATGACTTGTCACAGCATGAGCGCTTTGGGTTCAATCCTGTTTCAGGAAGTTGAGATTTCCTGCTTGAGTCAGAATACTTCCCTCTAAAGTACCCTCTCCTTCTCGCCCCGTCTCTCCTGTTCCCTTTTCTCTTCCCTCCATCCCTCCAGCTCCCTGTCTCAGAGTTAACCGAATTTCCATATGCCCTCTGCATCCTGTTGTGGTTTAATTGCACCCGCCCCCAAAGCAGGACTATAAAACTCCTAAAGTCTTTAGTGGAAGTCAGACAAGCGGTCAGTGTCAAATACGAAGCTCAGCCCCCACCCCCCCAGTTCACAGTCCTAACACGGCTTTAATTGGCCAGCAAAGGAAATAGTGATGGGGGAGCCCAGGTGGCTGATGGGAAATCCAGACTGTGAGCTCTGATCGATGACAGCAGGGCCGAGAAATAACCTCTATCTCCCTTTTCTGTAGTTCCGTATTTCTCTTATTTCTGTTTCTTTCTTTCTTCTTGTCAATGCTTTTTTGTTCTGTACTTTTTGTTTTTTTCTTTCTTTCTTTCTTTCTTTCTCTCGTTCTTTCTTTCTTGATTAAGAGAGATAATTAGAGGCTAATCTAATTATCAGGAGGCTTTCTGAGATGGGGGAAGGGGGGCTGTGCAGGGGGTCCAAAGTAAGAGATCAGTCAGACAAAGGAGAGATGAAGACGAAAGCTGGATGGGGTGAATCCCGGGTGGGAAGAAAGTGTGTTTGACAGTGTGTTGACTGGTGTACTTTGAAGTCATGGAACGTCTGTCCTGTTTGGAACCAGTCGTCTGGGCCTCCATTGTGTTGGGCTTAGGCAGGCCCACCACAGCCCCCACAGCCCTCCACGTCCGCATGGCAACTCACCGCCGGATCAGATGTCCCTGTCACTTTTTGTTGTGGCCCATTTTGTCCCCACCACTTTTTGGAAGGACCCATTTTGTCCCCACTTTTTTTGTTGGGGCCCTTTTTGTCTCCAACACTTTTTTTCATGGTCCTTTTCATTCCAGCAACTTTTTGTCAATGCTTTGTGTCACACTTTTTGAAAGATTCAGTTTCATGAGGCTGAAGACCAGCTTGCTCATCACGGGGTGTTTTGCTTTGCACACTTTGCTGATCAGAACCCCAATGGCTTTGACATTGGTGGCAAAGCCTTTGTGCAAAGACTGGTCCTTGGCTCTTTTCAAACAAAACTTTATGAGCTTTGTGTATGTTTACTGTTTGTACAACTTGCATGTTTGTCCATAATTTGAAAATACTGGCAGTTTTCAGACTGTGGCAACGTTTCATGAGGAACAGACCAGTGAAAAGTGCCCAAAATAATATAGAAATAATAATCTCACTTCCGAGACATTGGGTTCAGAGACATAGGGATTCATTCCACAAATCACATTTTACAGCTATTTGCATTGTCCAGATCACAGATATTTATTTCTATTATATCTTTTTCTTTTAAATTTTCAGTGATATTCTGAAACTGACCGAAGAGGTCGCATTGAAACTTCAACCCTGTTACCTATTATTAATAAATAAATAATAAATAAAACATTTTTAATCATCACAATGTCATTACTGTCCTCCTTTTATTGGAGGCTAATTTGCAAAATCTGTGCTAAAAACGCATCCCTGTCGCTCTTTTAAGCCACTGTCAGCGAAAAAAACCCTGTGGAAACATATTTAAATGGGTTTAGGCATTTTCAGGGTGGATAAAAGCTCGTGGTCAGGTGGTGTATTGGGGTGGATTAGTTTCTGAAGTCTCATGTACCTGCACTAATGGATTCAGCGTCTGGGGAGGGACGTATGTCTGCCCTGGTGCTGGACGTCCACTCAACACTGCAGTCCTGTCCCAGTTGGCTGAAACCCAACACCGCTCTGAGGGGAAATAAATACTTAGCACTCTTGCTAATTGGTATTAATACATTCTGGAATGCCAGGGTCTGCGTCTGCAGGGGGTGAACAGAGGATTGTGTCGACACGTTCCACACATGGTTCGTCAAATTGCAGGTTCCTCAGGTGTTTACAGCTAGTCTGGTTTCTGTTGGCATGCTAGGTGGTGTGGGTAGTGCAGTAAGGTGTCCCACACCTGTTAAAACAGACAAGGATCTAGAACTGTGGATGTGTTAGTGTGCTGTTAGCAGGGCTGGACAAAAGGACAGTATTGTTGAACACAGATTAAATTCACCTCATGCAGAACAAGCACTGCACATTTGTGAAAGTGGTGTGTGCGTATTTCCATTTGGTTACTCCAGTAAGGTGGGGTAACCCATCAGCTATGTTGAGCTATGATGACTGATCCAATTATGACAGTCTGTTTGTGGGATTTTTGGTCAATTTTTCTTTTTTTTTTAAGTAGGCATAAGTAAGAAGGCGTTTTCCAATTTGAAGTGACTTCTTACTTCTTCTGCAGGGTGCTGTTATAAAACTCCTGTTTAAAATACACAGTGCGTACATTATGGACTTCTGCACATATGGCTATATTATACACCATTTTGGTGCAGAAATCAGTATTTTAATCCCTACATAGTTCACTGTATAGGGAGCAGAAGTCCTTTTGGGACACAGCACTGCTGCTCATCTGCGTTTCTCGTGTCCGCATCTGTATGTTTCGACATTTATGGGCTCATTCAGGCCTTTTCCGATATTTCTTCCAGCGAATTTTCCCCCATATCAAACTTTAAGATCAACACACCCCTACATAAAATGTTGCTTGGTTACTGACAGGTCCTCTCTGGAATACAGATATACATATCTGGGAATTTTTGGTCATATTTCAGTAACTTTCATCCTAACCACACTCCAAAATGTACACAGAGTTTGTGAGCAGTCAAGAGCTGGCTGTGCTTTGACACATCTGATTCTTTGATGAGTTTGTTCACACGATTAAGTGAATAATCAAATTTACACCCTTACCCCAAATGCAGCTGATCAGATAAGGCATATCTTATGTTTAAAGTCCACTTCTTTGGTTTTACCCTGTGATTCTGATGGAATTTAGCATGCTAAATTGTGTAGGCCCTATTTAAGCTTACAGTGTTTGCTTTTTTACTTTTAGCACTGGAGCTACGAGGTTAATTTAGCAAACCTTTGTTGGCATATTCCCAGGCTATCTATCATTTTAAAAGTTAAAAGCAGGTGGGTGTTTGGTTGCTGCTTATCCGCAGATGGTGTTAGGTTAAATATCCCCAGTTAAACGCTGTCGATGATGTATAAAACCAATAAAAACCAGAGCTGTTGTGATTTAGACATTCAAATCGTAGCCTCAGAAGCAGTCCCAGGCCACTTTTTACCTTCAAAAATCAAATCATTTGTGTGCTAATGTGTGACTCTCACTCATGTCTCTCTCATGCCTGAACACCCTATTTTATGAGTTGTCCATTACAGGCCATTAAATGTACATTTTAGGGTGTAAAATTGTTTATTATGAACTCAACCCTGTTTCTTAAACACTCACCCCTCTGAGATATTCCACAACTGATTATGGGTTAACCAAATGTTCTGAAGGCAATGGAGTTGCAATTAATGTACCAACAACTCTATTCTCTATCTACTGCAGGGTCCCAATGCTCTGGTCACGTATACCATCATCAGTGGTGCAGACGACAGTTTCCGGATTGATCCTGAGTCCGGTGATCTCATCGCTACGAAGCGACTGGACAGAGAGCGTCGCTCAAAGTACTCTCTCCTGGTGCGTGCTGATGATGGCCAACAGTCCTCAGACATGCGGGTTAACATCACTGTTAGTGACGTGAACGATCACATGCCAAAGTTCTCTCGCTCCGTCTACTCCTTCGATATCCCCGAAGACATGACCCCAGGTACGACCCTCTCTTCTGTTTAGGTAGAATTTCACAGACCCTCTAGTTTCCGTATATATATCTCTACAACTGACTACAGTTTACAGTTTTCCTTGAATCAAGTGGTGTAACCAACAACACTAACAGACAGACCCTTCTACGTAGCAACCATTAGATGGTTTTTGAGGTCCCTCAGTTGAACATGGAATATGGATTATATTTTTATAGAAGTGTTTACAAGAAATTCATGAAAGTGTTTCATTTTATGTTTAAATGCAAATGTTTGAGAATCTCCTCCCTGGATCAGTTCATATTTGAGGAGAGGTAGCAGCTGTCACTGCTCAATAGCAGCTCAACACAGTCAGAAGACTTACCACATTTGGAGGGAAAACATACCACATTTGATCACAGTCAGGAATTAGGGGGCCTGCAATCAGGCATTCTAATGTGGCCATCAGTGAAATGTGCTAGCAGCCACACGATTGAGATAGGGCTGATGCTATTTAGCTGTACAAGTTAATTAGCTAGTAGGTAGATATGCCAATTCACTGTGTTGTCTCTTGTGTAGCGAACAGTGTCAGATTATTTGAACAATGATGTCAGATCATTTGGCCCAGCTGAGGCTGGACCATGCCAAGCTGATGTTCTGGCTTGAAAACCTCCATACTGAGCCAAACCCTATCAGAAGGGTCACTGGGTTCAAGATGGCTTCTCAATGCTCAATGCGCACCATTGGTAGGGATGCAGTTGAGGTAAACTGTCATGATACATGTAGTGGATTAGACTGAGGTAGATTAGGGTAAACCAGTCTGGAATAAAACAGGATCTAGAAGGAGCCCCTGCCAGACTAAATACAATGCGTGGCTGACTTATGGTGTTCATTGCAGCAGAAAATCAACCCATAACTGTCTGGTCAGTGTCGCAGCCTCTGGTTAAGGAGTTTTGAATGGTACAAACAACACATCAACAACCCCCCCCCACCACCACCACCACCAAACCACAGAGATCAAAATGCTGCTCTCAGCACAACGAAAATACATTGGCTGGGAGCATATGAGAAGCATAAGCAAGTGCCTTTCTGTGTTTTCGCCAAGCGTAGTTTGACTTTGCTTTGTTCATCTGTCTCCTCTTTTTGTTCTCCTCATTCCCTCTGTCCGCTTCCCAGGGTCGATTGTGGCGGCCATCCTGGCCAGTGACTCAGACTCGGGCACAAATGGGGAGATCACCTACACCTTGGAGGAGGATGACAAAGATTCCACCTTCCTCCTGAACCCAGTGACGGGCGTGTTTAACGTGACACAGCCGCTGGACTATGAGACACAGCAGTACTATATCCTGACAGCCTGGGCGGTGGACGGCGGGGGACAGGCGAGCTCCGTTCGGGTCTACTTCAATGTTCTGGATGTCAATGACAACTGGCCAGTGTTTAATGCCACTGCTTACAGCACGTCCATCTCAGAGAACCTCACCCCGGGATCGTCGGTCCTCGTGGTGGCTGCCAGCGACACTGACGATGGTGAGACCCTTGACAGAACTTAGTAACAATAGCCTGTATCTCAGAACTCTCTGATCTGCAGTAGAGGGGATTTTGATTTGCATTATTTAATTTCAGGCTGTTTTGGACTGTTGGTCCAGTTTGTTCTGTAAATGTCAAAAAAGAAGTTAGAAGGTTTTGAGATGAAAGTGATAGCCATGGCACCTTAAACAAAATATGACCTAAGGTTTGAATATATGCTGTAAATCACTGATTTGCTGCATTTTT
The DNA here is from genome assembly GCA_037577075.1 of Alestopetersius hilgendorfi. Lineage (NCBI taxonomy): Eukaryota > Metazoa > Chordata > Actinopteri > Characiformes > Alestidae > Alestopetersius > Alestopetersius hilgendorfi. Next base: position 1,922 of record JBBIGB010323471.1, on the reverse strand, counting down.
TCATATCATTCTGCAAATATGGGGCTAAAAAGAATTTTAATAAAATTAAAGGCAAAAGTCTTGAGCCACCCATTTTTTTATTTTCCGCTTTGAACCGCCTTGTTGGTCTTATCTTCGATATATTGTTCCCGAAAACTTCATTAAAATGACAAGAACTTGTGGCTCTAAGGAGAAATGAATTCCTCATTATTTGTTGCTATTGCTGAATCACAGTGGCAGCGACTACTACAGTTTGGGTCAGAAATGTTAAAAGTGTTAAAAAAAAAAAACCCCAACAACTTAAAAGCTAATATCTAAATGATGGTTAGCCCACGTAAACTGTTTTATGTTTTATCTGATGTTTTATGTTTTATCACATTATAGCTTGTGTATATCAGTTTTACAGCCAGAAATGGGTCCTGAATCCTGCTTACACTACAGCTCTACTTTTATTAATGACTGTAACCTGCTTAAACTTCAGCTCTAAGATCAGGCCCTATCTAGAATTGACTGAAACCTGCTTAAACTATGGCTCCAGTGTCAGTGACTTATGTCAGTGATGTGTAAGACCTGAAGGCCAAGCCAATGGGAATGTATCTAGTAATCCATCTAGAAACCCACAGAGAGAAAGATACTAATAATTATCAAAGCAAGAGGAGCCCTTCAGGATGTAGAGTTTAGTTGGATTTCTCTGACGCCCCTGAATGTTCTCTGTCAGACTAACAGCCAATACAAGATGTCTGTAGGTCTAGACTGAGAGTTTGTGATCTGAGTTGTATGAGTTATTAAGAAAGGGGAGGAATCTGAGAGAATAAAAGATGTTTAATATTCCAATAAACGTCACATTTCCATTCTTCCAGACCTCAAGAAACTCCAAGCACGCTGATATCCATCTGACCTGATTTCCGAATGGTTTTGCTCAGTGTGAAAAATGCGCCGTTTGGTCCCTCGTGGCTCAGACAAACCGATAGTGTTACGCCTCCAATCTGGCAATGCATATCACACATGCATGCTCTGCCACGGCACAGTGTTACCCGATGCCAGAGAGCTGAGAGATTGAGCAGATCTGGCTCTGTTTTGCATTCTAGCCTTGCGCAGAACCCTGCATGCATTTTTTAAGCAGTCTCTCCACACGTCCATCCAGCGTCACTCCCTTCTTTTTTTCCTCTCCAGATAAAATTTAGCAGAGTTAGCTGAGCGCGCAGCCCCTCCTGCATATACTTTAACCCTTCACTTCACATGGTTGCACCACCTAACTACTTTCCATTGAATCATTCCGTCACAGCAGTGCGATCTGGAAATGCTCAACACTGAACATTCTAACATTTTAACTGCTGACCAGGAATAACGGTAACTGGAAATTCAAAGTCGAAATGCTGTCATCCTTACACTCGAGTTTTATATTTATACAAATGACAGTTGTATAAAGCACTAAATCACACCAGATTCAGGCTGCATCCAAACAACTGATGCTAACGAAGCTTGTGCTGTTATACAACTGAGTCATTAGTCAAAGTCAGATGAGTGATACCAGTATCGAGACAAAATTCATCTCACTGACGAGGAGACGTTTCAAAAATTATCATCTTTAAAAAAAATTGTTACAATTTCAATAAAATTGAAATGTCAGTTAGAAATGTCAGTAAGATGGCACAGCTGTAGCAAATACAAGATCAATTAAATTCAGTTCAATTAAATTTTATTTATATGGCACTTTTTACAACCAAGTTGTAACAAACAGCTCTACAGACTCCAGGTCAGAGCCCCCAGTGAGCAAGCCAAAACTTGCATTAGCCTAAAACGTCCAGTCTGGCTTTCTCAGACTCAAATTGGTATCTAATGTGGTTTACGGTGACCTACATTCTCATTGTGAAATTCCTCTCTCTCTCCCTCTCTCTCTCTCTCTCTCTCTCTCTCTCTCTCTCTCTCTCTCTCTCTCTCTC
>JBBIGB010323433.1:0-10030 GCA_037577075.1 Alestopetersius hilgendorfi | reverse complement strand
ACAAGAGGCTGTTACAATAATTGAGGCTGAAAGTAATAAAGGCGTGGACTGATTTTTCTGCATCATGTGAGGAACCATCAGACCGGACAGTTTGTTTCTAGCAGCTTTCGGGCCTATAAGAAGGACCTCAGTTTTATCTACATTGAGTAAGGGAAGGTTGTGTGATATCCTTTTATATATTTAATTCAGTCGCCAATCTTATTTAATCTAGATTTATCATTGGGATTTGCAGAGATATAAAGTTGTGTGTCATCTGCGTAGCAGTGGAAGCTAATCCCATGTTTCCGGATAATCATCCCTAATGGCAGCTTGTACAAAGTAAATAAAAGAGGTCCTAAAACAGAACTTTGTGGAATACCATATTTTACTTTGGTGGGTGCTGAAGATTCCCCCTTAACAAACTGATAGAGGTCGGTCAGGTAAGATCTAAACCAGGATAAGGCAACAAGATGTTTAAGGTTTTCTAGCAAAATAGAGTGGAAGAGTGCAAGAGCCTGAAGCCGTGACTGCTAAACCACGTATAAGAGAGGGTTTACTGTACAAATATTTCCCACCACTGCATGGAAATGTGATTTTGAACATTTTATTCAGCTTAAATAACTGCAAGCAGCATTTCAATTCAATTTTATGTAGCACTTTTAACAACAAAGCAGGTTTACTGAGTCCAGGTCCGAGCCCCAGTGAACCAAGAGCAACAGAGACAAGGAACATTTTTAATTAAGTTGGAAGAAACCTCGGGAGGAACCAAGACTCAGAAGGGGGACCCATCCTCCTCTGATTGACCTAGAGAGGGAGAGAGAGAGAGAGATTCTCTATGAATATAACTAAAAGCAGAAGGCCTTTGTGTACAGACTTAATCACTGTTGAACAGATCGGCCGTGTACGGCTAACAGAGTAGGTACAGTTAAGAGTATGCTGTAGTAGTTTTGTTGGAGTCTGAGTGAGGAGAAGTTTAGAGTTTCTAGTCTCTAGAACAGCAACAACAATCTCCGCCGGAGCATTGAACAGCAGTTGTCCTTGAATGGGGGAGGAGCAGGTGGTTAGTCAAATCAGCCAAACTGGTCGAGGACACTTAGGCAAGGAACTCCAGCAATTCTAGATCCAAGATGAGCTGATGAACATGTCCAATAGTGCAACTGAGAGAAAACAAAAAACTGAGTTACTTTAGAGGGTACAATTTGCACCTGTAAAGAGTGAAACACAAAACTGTTATGCCACCAATACAGCTCTAACATGTCACAGACATGGACTCTACGAGACCCTTTGAAGGTGGGCTATGGTATCTGGCATCAAGACATTTTTTGAGATGGGGCCTCCATGGATCAGATCAGTTTGTCCAGCAAATAGTTTGGCCATAGTAGCACTATTATAGGCCTGTCTTTGTTCCATTTGTGCATCTAGGAGACTTGGGGCCCCATGACCCTGTAGATGGTTCACAGGCAATTTTTTGACCACTTTTGGTAGGTATTAATCACTGTATACCAGGAACACCCTACAAGACCTGCCATTTTAGAGACACAGTTATCTGGATATCACAGTCTAGCTCTGGTAAAAGTCACTTAGATTCTAAACTCGTTTTCCTTGCTTCCATCACATCGACTTCAAGAACTGACTATGCACCTGCTGTTACCCACCTCTTGACAGGTGCCATTGTAATGAGATAAATCAATGTTATTCACTTCACCCAGCAGTGGTTTTAATTTTGTGACTGATTGGTGTACATTAATACAGTGTCATTCAGCTATTTCGCTCCTAACCAAATTGGAGTGCCTTTACGAAACTATCCTGTACATAAAGAGACCATCATATATTTGACATACTACTATAAAGCCTATTGTAACTTCCTAAACCCAAGTGTGTGAAGAGAATGCTGAACAGCTTTATATAGCAATGAAAAGGTTTCTATGACAACATCAGTGATGTGATCTTTTGTCTCATGCATTTCCTGAGCTATGAAGAAGGAGTATTAGTAGGATGTGCATTCTTCTAATGACCCAGTAATTAGGGCCTTCATTCGGTAACCCAGTGAGGTTGAAGTGGGCGTATGCAATATGAATACATGCATTTTTTATCAGGACTATATAATATATATGGTGGGGTGTGCTGATGTCAGTGAGACACTCTTCTTGACATTTTGTACAATCTTGCACTGAATCCATTGGAATCACTTAAAGCTAATTATCCCACAGTACACTGAAACCCACAAAGGATCAGCCCACGGTTGCCATGGAAGCAACACTACCATAAAGCATCAGCACAGATCATTATAACTTGACTTCCAGGCTCCTATTCTGTTCAAAGCCTCTCACACTCATACACACACCAAACTGTGTTGTAATTGGATTACTATTTTACTGCGCTTGCTTCAAATGAGGGCTCACCTACATCTTGTATGAATCTACTAAAACAACCTTAGAAAAACAGTAAATACCTTTGAAATAACCCTGTTTAAACGTATATTTGGATGGAATCAATTGGGTTATAGACCAAAAACATTTGATTACCATGAAATAGAGTAAGCAGAACTTGATGTTATGGTGATACCCACCTAGGCTACATACTCTGCTGTACATACTACCACATTATGTACACAATGACTTATGATCAATTTGGGTGAACCATATCCCAGGTTTTTCTGACCAATTTTGTGATTGTGCTGTAAATTGGACTATTTCATAAAATGAACCACCAGACGTTTATTTCCCAGCACATCCATTTTCCCTTGAGGTTTGAGAAGCTTAAACACTTGTGCCAGAATGCACTGGAATCTTTTGCCCAAAATAACAGCATAGAGTTCACTTTAATAACAAATGATAATGGAATGGGAGCATTTCCCATAAACAGTGATAGACAAATAACTAAAGATAGTGATAGTCACAAACACATTAATAAATATCCACATAGGTTTCTACTGGTTTTGAATGTTTATTGGTTATTTCAAACAAATCTTTCATTCTGAAAATTGTACTGAAAAATAATATATCTGCCCCACCCAGTATGAGTCCCTGCCTTGCACCCATTGATCCTGGGACCAGCTCTGGGTCCTGCCAGTCTAGTTAGTATTATAATATAATAATATAACGATAATTTCATTATTTTTGTTAATGCAGTTGAACATACATCCAGTAGCAGCAGCAATAGTAACAGTCTCTGCTCAAGTGCTGTATGTTGCTATAAAGCCAATAATTGTAGCCTCTTTTTCAAATGCAGTTTTTGTGGGTCACATAGGCAGTAACACTGCAACACAACCAAATTAGAACTGTCATCGGCATAGGATTTTAGTTAGCAGCAAGAGAGAGACACTGTTTTGATAGAAGTGAGCTATTTTTAAAGCTCACAGTCAGTCTCACAACTGTCCCAAACTACATTCAAAAGTCTGTGCCACCCTAATGAAGGGCTCGATGTGTTTTGAGATATTTTTAGTGAGGTATTTTAGGAAACTTTTTGGGTGACTATTGCCTGTGTCATCTCTTCCACCACTGATTGTGTCCTCCAGCATAACAAGTCTACAGAGCAACCTTTAAGTGCAGCTAAGTAAAGTTTAAAGATCAACAATTTCAGTGTGTTTATGTAAATATACACATTCATTGCTGATTATTTGACACATTATACTACTACGTACTAACATTAAGCTGCATTACACTGTAAGCCATGTAAATCAGGAATGCACACGCTCTACATGAGTCTGTCTTTCTGCAGCACTTACAGAACTGTATATCTGTAGACCGGCTTTGTGTATGGTCTGAAAACATTGCATGATTATGAGCACAAATGGTTTGATTTTGCAAAAAGAGTCAGATGTTTTGTGAATTTAGCTTAAAAATTGGGTTTTGTGTTTAGAGATTTGAGAAAAGGGTGCAGGGTTTCAGCAAATGTGTCAGTAAATGTGAAAAACTGTGATAAGGAGTTTTCCCCCCTCTTTGCTGCCTCTAAGAAGCCTCTACGCTTATACTAGATGTCAGATTGTTGCTGCGAAGATTTAATTGCATTCAACCACTAGAGCATTAGTGAAGCATTACTGATGTTAGATCATCAGTTCAGAATAACAAACACCACTCCAGCTCATCCCAAAGGTCCTGGATGGAGTGTGTGCGGTGTGCTGTGTGTGCTAAACTGAAGACAATGGGTGTCAGCAATGGGTGTCCTTAAAGTAGCTGCTTTCACTTGTTAGGATTGTCTTCATACTTTTGGACACAGTTTATTTAATGATGAAAGTCTGCCTATCCAAACAAAGACAGAAATATGTTTAATTTATTTATTATCTGATTACTGTGCTCCATGATCAGTTGATACTAATGCAAGGTGTCCCATCACTCTTAAAACCCTACAATTGGGATGAAATTTTAAGGTGTCCACTTAGTTTCGATATGAGCACCGAGGAAGTGTGTGGGTGTGTGTGGCATTTCTTCAGTTCCTGTATTTAACTATGGAACAAACAGTAGTTTATACTCCATAATACAGTCATTCCACAAAAAAACAATGTCAAATGATCATAATAATCTGAAAAAAAATTGCTAAAGAAACACAGCGTCTCTATACTTACAATTACAAATTGCTCTTGACTTCTGTGTTTACTTTTGTGTTTATGTCAACACAGCACTACCAAATTATAAGGGGGGGGTGGCATGATGGGGTGGAACATTTCAAGCAACAAAAAGCTGCCTTGCTCCCTGTGAGACATTTTAATGTCAGCTTTTCAATAGTAAATTACATGACTTTCCTATGAATACTGCAAAACATATATTTTCTGTCTAATTGGTGTGATAGGGTGGACAAATTATGCTTGATGGAATCAAAAACAACTTATCAGTGTTGAAAAAAAATTACCACCTTTTGAACTCAGCTATCTGAAGTCTTTCTCTCTCCATTCAGAGGAACTCCCGTCTAAGATGACACTAATGTGAGCCTTCTGAGAGCTGCTCCATTTTATGCTTGACAGCAGTGAGGGAATGTGTGTGCGTGCCTTCCCATCAGAACCTTGACTGACAGCTTCACATGGTGCAAAGATGATGCGGTTCTTTAGCTCAGCACTGGCCAGCTGGTGAAGGACAGAATGGCAAGATGGATGGATGGGTGAATAGGTGGATGGCTGGATGGAAGGATGGGTGAAAGGAGGCCTGGACTGATGAATAATTTAACTCACAACTAGAGGGGAGAAAAGCAAATGACTTATGGATTTGATGTGGTTGGAGGATGGAGAAAAAGCCTTAAGCAGTTGGGGATCCACTGTACTCCAAAGAATGAGCTTTTTTCTCACTGATAGGACCAGTTTCAAATCCTACTATGGATCATTATGAACGAATGCTGATGATTGGCTTTAGATGAGCAAAGAAAATCTAGTGTCAACAGTTCATTATGTAATTTGCCGGATCTTAATTATTTGTTTATTTTAAGTGTAAAGTGTCCATTTGTCATATGTGTTTACACCACAACATGACACACAGTCTGAACAGGATAGAACTGTCCTCAGCATTTTACCCATAGGTGTCGAACTCTTGGAGGGCAGCACGTTTTGGTGATTTTCCCGCTCAGAAACACCGGGTTCACGTCACCAGTTAATTGTCAGGTTTAGTTAATGTTTTTGAGTTGAACAATCAAACTGTGCTGGACAGCAGCCCTCCTTGACCAGAATTTGATACCCCTGATTTAACCCATTCACTATGTGAAGCAGTGGGCAGCCAGCAATGTTTGAGGTGGTACCTTGCTCAACTGGAGCCATGAACTAAGAACAAATACAGAAAAAGATGGGCCTGAATGCAGATCCACTAAAGGTTTTATTAGGTTAGAAATAAACTAGTTGGAAAACAAATGGGATAATAACCACCAACCTTGGTAACAAATTCACTACATCAATGATTGGGAAGACTGAGAATGGATGAAGGAAAAACAAATACAATTGGAGGACGACCTGTTATGACTGGCAGAGACCAGTGAACAAGTGAGACTCCAGTGGACTGATCTACCTAGTTCTTCAAAAGTAGCTGGAGACCCTTCTGTTATGGACCATGCATTTGTCCACTGTGTAGCTATAGATGAGAATTTCATCCAGTGACCACACATTCTTCAATTATCACTGCAGGGAGGAGACAATCCACACCTCCAGAATCTTACGCCCCAGAGGATTTTCAGAAAATGTAGGGCCCCCCTGTCAGGACAGGGTGTTGGGTTTCATTGCTCTTCACTGACATGACAAGACAATATAAAGCCATTTATTAAAGGTTGCATACCTGGACTGGCAGACTTCTGTTGGTATAAGACAAGTCCAATCAGAAGAAGTGCCTCCCTGCATTTTGTTATGGAGAGGCAGTGTGGTTGGGGTCATATTGCTGATACAGTAGGATCCCAGGCAACCATCTCTGTTACAAAGCCTAACTCAGGGTCCAAGAGCTGTGGAACTGGTGCTGTCAATAGGTGATTACCAAACACTCATCAGTCATCCAACAGAGCATCCTGTCTTTTTGGTGAGGGCAGTTATGTGAGCAGCCACAGTGCTGACATTCCAGAAACCTTCAAACAGGTAACCTACCACTGGGGTCTCCCATCTACCAGATCCCTCATCAGCCCATTAATACATGGGTTATGGCACCGCAGCCAGGGAAACCCCAGAACTAGCTACAATCCTGGAGCCTTCATAGCAAATAGAGTGATTAGTTCTATACAATCCCAGATCTGCAGTGGAACTGCATGGTGATTAAACATGATGGAAAGTAATCTGTGAAGGGTAAGTGAGATGAAAAGCAAGTGAGAAGGCTGCTTCTTAAAGGCAAGGGAGCATTGCAGTAGAAAGCCCTGACAATGCTGTGGTGTGGCTCCGGGGCCCCTCTGTGAGTCCCTGTGCTGGAGAAAGGATCTGTTGTAAGGCTTCGTTAGGCCTCTTGACAACAGCAATGATGATTCAGGAAAGAAATCTTTACCTACTCCAGTTCTGGTACTTCCACTCAGTCCATCTATGGAGACCAGTGAGCCACCAACTCAAACTGAGGGAATAGGTGGAAAATGCAGAACTACTTGAGGTTTCAAGAGATTTAAAATCCTAAGGTTATGAACCATCGATGTCAGTAACAGAGTTGCAGCATAAATTCACTATTCCACTGGAGGTGACTAAGGGCAGATGGAGGAGAAATACAGGCTGACAGGGGGATGTTGACATAGCTGAAATGAAAATGACTTTCCAACAAAGGTAAGGCAGGAAAATAAAGAACAAAAGAAATACATGAAATCAACAATATGAAGGGGAACCGTTGTAGGTAGGGTAATGAATGGCTGAGCCGTGGCCAGGGAGAGCTCAGCACTTTCTCTTGAAAAGAGAACCCAAGCCTGCTTAGGGAGCTTCCTTTAACTAGAGGGTGACACAGGTGTAACTGATTGCCTCCTAATCACAGAGGATTGGCTCTGTGTCTCCCTCTGCTGGCCCAAATTGGTCTAGCCTATGACCTAGCACATGGACTTGCCATTATAGAACATCCCACATATGGTCTATTGCAGAGGTCCCCAACCACCGGGCTGTGGATCGGTAACGGTTCATGAGTAATTTGGTACCAGGCTGCACAGAAACACAGAATAAAAATATTTCATTAATTATCAGACTCTGGAAATCTTAAAAAAACAAAAAAAAAAACAAAGAATGTTTGTGTTGGTCACGAAATATGGTACATCAAGAATTTAGCCAACAGGATATCAAAACACACTTTGTTTTTAGTTGTATCCATATAGTTTTACATGAAATTGGTCCAGGGTGCAAAAAAGTTTGTGGGTGCCATTCTATAGGACTGTAATCAGGAGATTTTTATTACAATACCTTGAATTCTTTGTCATGTTCCTCAAACTATTCACAGTGTGTGTTTCAAAGAGGCCCCTGCCATCATGGAATAGCTTTACAAATAAGGTTTATACCTGATCTGCAGCAATGTTATGGTAGTTGCAAAAATGCCTCTATCCAGCGTTTCCCAGCAGAACATTGCTCAGAGCATCACACTGCCTCAAAGTTTATCCTCTTCCCATACTGCATCTGTTCCCCAGGTAAAAAGCACACCCTCACCTGCCCATGTAATGTAGCAGAAAATGATATTTCCTCCATACCTTTCATTCCTCCATAAATTAGTTAATTAACTATATCATTCACTTGAATATAACAGAACAAACACACAAACACACACACACACACACACACACACACACACACACACACACACACACAGCGATCATCAGATCTCCACTACACGGAACATGCCGGAAATGCAGGACATGGTAGACCTTACTATAAATAGTAGGCTCCTGCAGCTTGAGCGAGAGAGATTGTGAGAGAGATAAAGAGAAAGAGAGAGGGAGGGAGGGAGGGAGGGAGGGAGGGAATAAGTGCAAGTGTGCATTAGTGCTTGGATTGTAGCTGAGTCAGTCAAAATGCTCACACACACGTATTTGCATTCCTCCCTTTGTGGTGTATTTCTATCAACCTCTAGACAACTGAAGCAGCTGCCAAATGCAACAAACCTTGTTTACTCTGTCACTTTCAAAAAAAGCAACATTTAATGGTAATAACGAGTCTATCGTCCCTAGAACATCTGGTGCAAAACGGCGGAACAAGCTGATTAAAAAGGCTGGTTCTGTCCTGGGTGTCAGGCTGGAGAACCTGGAGGAGGTGTATGAGAGGAGAATGCTGTAAAAGCTTCTCTGTATCACACCTCCATGATGGGCCATCAGAGCACACACAGCAAAAGACCCATCGCCTCTAAATGCAGAACCGAACACCACAGGAATCCTTTCTACCTGAGGCAGTAAAACTGTAGCACTCTTCCTCATTCTGTAGGTGATCTTTATCAACCTTATTCAGTTCAGGATTGTGTAATGTAACTTGTTTATTTATCAGAATGTTATTGAATGGCTCATCCCCTCATCACCTGCTGCTATATTATTTTATTGCATCATATTTTGCACCAACACTAAGTCACTTTTTATAACCACCTGTATTAATAATCTCTTATTTTATTTATCTGTTATAGTTACTTGTTCGTTTTTGTAATAGTTTACTTATTATAACGTTTGCACTATTACTATTTTATGTATTGTATTAATATCTTCATCGTCTTCCCTCTTAACTCTCTGTCTTATACTTTTTTCTTTTGTTGCAATGAGCATGTTTATGACAAAATAAATTTCCTCAGAATAAATAAAGTTCTTTCTTATCTTTTTTACTATCTCCATCAAAATGTTTTTGAGGGCGACTTGGTCCCTACAAAGCCCTACATTTGCATGCACACACCTCGACACATCTAAGAATGTACACATAGACAAGCACACAGATGCTGCCGTTGCCTTTGACGTCCCCGTGGAGAGAAAAACACACAGCTAATGGATTTAGCCTCTAAAAACAGAGCGTACGCCTGCTGCATCCAGTCAGCCCCAAGCTGTAGCCTCCCTGCACTTTTCTGCATGTGTGCTGAGGACTACTCCATCTGATCAGAGGGTTAAGAATAGAAACACCACTCCTCCTCCACAGATGCTTCACACCGGCTCACATGCCGTCCATAGTTACCCATCCAGACCCGTCCAGAGGGCTCAGGCTGTCTCCAAGGAAACAGATCAAAACATACAGATCAAAATGCATCATGGACTATAGATGTCCCAACACAGAGACTAATACCTGATGTTCCAGTCCCAATACATTTTATCCTACATACAGCTCTTCCGGCCTTAAACTGGTTCTTTGGAATTAGGAGTTTATTCAGTAATGGAAGTACAGTTTGTTGTGATTACCAGTTGTGTGATTCTGCAGCAGTATTAGATAGCATGTGCATATCTGGATTATCCAGAATCAAGTGAGCAGAAAGAGCGTGAAGCTTATGCTTAAAAGAATGGACTGTTCTTATAATCTTTTATCTGTCTGAGTCAAATGAATCTGTGTAGTAAATAACTAATCATTTCAAAAACAAATCTCTCACGCACACACACACACACACACACACACACACACACACATTTGTGTGTGTGTGTGTGTGTGTGTGTGTGTGTGTTTGTGTGTGTGTGTGTGTGT
>JBBIGB010323388.1:0-10032 GCA_037577075.1 Alestopetersius hilgendorfi | reverse complement strand
AGACAAGAAAAGAATAAATAAGAATCAGAGTGAGAAAGCACGCTTGAACAGATTTTGAGTGTGGATTTAAAGTCTAACAGTGAATTGATGTTTCTGAGGTCAGGTGGTAGTGAGTTCCACAGCCATAGGTTAAGGCTTTAAAAGAACAAGTAATGCATGAACGGTTGTAAAGGTTAAACATTTTGAACTCAATGTTTAAATATCTTATAAAAGATAAACCTTCACTGCAGATACTTACATTATATTCTTTGATCTTCACTGAATCCACATCTATCTGTTCTTCCATTTTGGCTTTTTTCTCAGCAAAAGATTCACTCTCCTTCTGCCAGGACACCTTCTCACTAAAAGAAAAGTGGACAATCCATAACATTAAAGAAAACAATATTTCATTCTTCAGAACTTTTGCTGATTTACCATTAAGGATGTGCAAACCTTTGATATTCTTTATAAAGTAACCCCTGTTGGTGGCGTAGCACGGCAAATTTCCTCTTGTACTCCTCCATGGCCAGGCTGAGCTGCTTGCTGGAATCTTCTTTGTTTTTAAGCTCCTAAAATTTGGTAAAAATACTGTATTTAAAATCATCAAAAAAAAACAGGATGCAATTGCAGTACAGTCGTATGTCTGATTATGTGGATGGTCTGATGCAAACCTGTAAAAGTTGGATCACGTATTCATTGAGGGAGTTAATGGTCTGCATACTCGTCGCTGCCATTTCCTCAGGTAATGGCAGAGTCTTATGAGGTACAGCTGTGCCTCCTGCTAGCCGTACTGCCTCAATCTCACTTTCCAAACATGCAATCTGACCAGATTTAAAAAAATAAATGGACAACAATCTTCATGTTTATGCCCTTACACTTTTATAGCCTCTTTTGAACTTCACTTTTACAACTTTAATGACAAAGAATTTTTTTAATTAATTTCAGACTCTCAGTGATTAAAACCTTGTCACTGGCCCTCATTAGTTGAGTGAGTGTGTTGGCTCCTTCTTCTCTAGCCGCCTTCATTTCCTGCCTCAGTTCCTCATTTCTGCCAGTCAGCTGATTTACCTGGGCCCTCAGATGTGCACCCACATCTCCCCCACCTTCAGAGTACTTCATCTCCAGAGCCTGGTCATAACAAGATGTGTAGATAGGGGTGGGCAATATGGCAATGTAACATCACAGTATCAATTACATTTTCTACAATTACATCAATTACAGTACCTGATATGCATCACAACTTTCAGTATATTCCTTAGTTTGATTATTTGGAACATAATAGCTCCTCATTCAAAGACACTCCAATATCAGGGAAAAATAAAAGTTTGAAATAATTTGTATGTAGTATAAAACGTGTTGTTAACTCAATAAAATACTTGTTTGTTGTTTTTTCTTTCTCTTTTTCATTTATCATTGATCATATAACTAATTGCCTTGAATTGTGTTGTAATGTATTGTAATCTATTCCGATTGCACTGATGAAAGTTACGAAAATAGAAACGGCACAGGTCAAAGAAGGAGGAGAACTTACACTGACGAGTCTCTCCAGGCTGGGGATTCTGACACTCGTTGGAGCAGAAGCTTTGCTCTCCTGGATGGTCTGTAGGATCTCCTTCATGCTCTGCTCCAACTGTTTATTTTCCTTCAGCATCTCGTTCACTGCAGAGGGGTGAACCAGTTGAGCACAGTGGTTAAAAACGACGTCATGGGTGACATACTTTAACTCAACCTGGCCTGGCACTCACATTTGGCTTTGAACTGTGAGGATTCCGTTCTCTTCAGCTCCAACTCTTTCTCTCTGCTGCTCAGCTCTTTCTGCAGGTACTCATTCTGACAAAATGGGAGCAGGAAAAACAAAGTACGAAGTTGTAATCTGAACTCACAGGTGTTGCAAATCAAATCGTTTTTGTTTGTTATCAAAATAATGTACTTTTTATTTATAAGCGCTCATTCACAAACAAAAGGGGTACAAAATGACTCAGTCCTCCATCTCCTTGAGACTTACTTTCCGTTTGACCTCCTCATTAGTAGATCTGAAGTCTGATCTTTCCCTAGTGGATCTACTCAGACCCTCCTCATCATTGTTAAGCAGTGAACCACTAACTGTGATTCCTGGAAAAGAAAACTGTATATGTAATGCGCTGTACGCTACTTTTTGAAAAGGCAAAAATGAGTATTAGAGCAGCATAATATTAGAGGCTCATTTGCATTTTGCAGCTTTCTGTAATAACAGTACTGCAGAGACCAACATAACAATAATAATTAACAGATGATATGTTGGGCAGCCCTAATTATTTTATTACTTGACAGAGACACCCAAATCTATCCACTGAACCCTAATATAAGCTTGCTATAATAACTGATAGTTCATAGAACTCGTTTACTTAGTTTGCTTTACTTTACCTGTTTCATTTCACTATGTTCTGCATATATAAACCAATAAAACCTACTTGACTCGATTTGGAATCACACCTTCTGTAAGGAATGACAGAAATTCTATAGTAGCCTAAGTGAGAATGATGTATTACAGTCTTTGAAAAATTTGTGTCTGGGAAAGTGCAACACTAACAAGGTACTTTACCTTTGTCTTTGGCAAGGGCACGAATACGTTGTTTCAGCTCCAGCCTTTCTTCCTCGAGACGTTCAATCTAAGAGACAATCAAAGAGGCTGACATGTCCATATACTCACAACATTCTGTGGTTTGTTGCTAGACTGCTGAAGAAGATGAAAAGTAAATGTCTGTCTCACATTGAAATAATATGATCTTTAAAAGCAGGAATAAACAATGAGTAACATGAATAAGTATGTTCCAGTGCTCTAATAGAAACTACACCTTTATACAGGACATATTGGACCTTTCCTTGGAATAAAAAAAGTATACTACACCATAAAGTTTGTGTAACAAACAGTGCTGTTAAAGTCTAAGATGTAGTACCTCCTTCAGCAGAACCTGGTTCTCTGCTCTGTACTGTCTCTGTTTCAGTGCCTTTGTTCTCCGGAACTCTGTCAAATCCACTTCTTCTTTTGGATTTAGTCCTAATAAAAGACAAGCCAAAATATAAAGCAATGATTTCAGTCACAGTTACACTGAAATGACTGGAAATCAGTTGCTCAGAGTAAAAAAAGACCCATGTAACACACACTTCCTATAAAAAAAAGACAAATATAAAAGTATTCTATGAGCCTGACCCAGGCGCTCTCTTAGCTCTTCATTCTCATCCAGGAGGCCATTGATTTTCAGCTCCAATTGGTTTATTTCCTTGGTCATGGCTTCTATCTCCTGCTCCTGGACCCTGATCTGGTTTTTGCACTCTTTGATCTCAGCCATGGCAGCTTCCAGTCCAGCCGTGCCCTAAAATGGAACCAGACACATACATATTTCATCCAGAACAACAGCGAAGGAGAAACATACTTCAAAGCAAACAAAACATTCAAGTGTATATTACGTATGACACAATACTGTGCAAGCTGAGGAGTGCAGAAGAGCTACTGAGACCTGCAAGCTGCCATAAGGCAGTATAAACGTGCACACTAAAGGTCCATGGAAAGGCTGTACACAATATGTTTTCTGACAATGTCTGCTTTAAACTGCATGTATGTTTAATGCCCCCAGTCAGGGGACGAGCCTACAAAGGTTATGACAGTATGTCAATTTATATTGGTGTATGTGCTTAGTGGGTTCAAGTAACTGATGGTATGGCTGATAAAATTGATGTGTGAACTGGTGCTTTAAAAAAATCCTCTATTTTGGTGTATAAAAGATAAATAAACCATTTAAAGGTGAAGAAAAACATGGGACAGCAATTAAAACTATATTCATTTTAATGGGCATATTTCATTTACCACAGTACCATTTTGAATATGAGACAGCACCTAAAACATGTGTGAAAGTAGCTAGTTAGTTAGTTTTCCAGTGAATTAAAATATCTTAAAAATCTTAGGTTGTCAAATTATATTGTTTACTTTAAAGGGGACATATTATACAAACCTCATGTATATACATGAATATACATGAATGTATATTATACATGTTTTGTATAGCCCATAGACGTACTATAACTTAAAAAAGTGAGTTTTGCATAATATGTGCCATAGTTATGGAATGTCAAAAGCATAATAAAGATTTATTGTGACCAAATATTAAAAATCAGGCCTTTTGGTTTTGGCTGATTTGGTGAAGTCTTCATTCAGGGAGAGCCAGTATGAGTTTGTGAGGTGCTTTATTTCGTACGACAGTGTTTTTTTAATTTGCTCGTTTGAGAGTTCAACATTGTGAGACTTCAAGTTATTTATTTGGTTTAAGGTTACATTTAGAGTGTCTTGCATTAGATTAATATTAATTGAATGTACAGTAACCCCCCACTTTACCACGGATCAGCAGTTGCGTTTTCAGTCCATCACAGATTTTTTTCTGAGAACTAATAATAACTATTGGCTGAAACTCCCGCACAAACGCGGAAATTGCAAATATCCTCCACTTTTTTTTCTTGCTTTAGTGACACCCCCTCATACTCATGCTGGGTTGCCAAGCACTGCTCCCAAACATAAACAACCAGCTCCAGGACAAGGGTTGTTGCATGAGGACAAGGGGGTGTTGCACGAGGACAAGGGGATGTTGTATTACTCTGCCAATATCAAAGAAAAGCTGCTTTAACCACATAACAACATAGCGGTTATTCACTATACATGGGTGCTCTTGGATAAACGTGGGTGTACTGTATGCTGTTTTATGCTTTTTATTCATATTTAAGAAAGCGGACAATTGCCATCTGACAATCATATTGTTCACTCACAGATTCATAGAAGCGAATGCGGCTGAGGCTCTCGCTTAGCTCCTTGTCTTTATCGCAGGCGTCAGTCTCAGCAAGCTGGGCAGTGCGTTCAGCTTGCTGTGCACGGCGTTCAGCTGCCTGCAACCTGGCATTCAGTTCTTCCAGTTTCCTCTGCTGCAGAGAAGAGCCCAGCCCTGCAAGGACCCAAATGATATGACAGTAAAGTTATGGAACCACTGGCTCTAATTTGAATGTTTTTTGTGTATTTCTATTATTGCATGGCTGGGCAGTGGAGACACATTCTTGCCACAGTCTAAGCCTACCAATCATGAAATCAGTCAAAATAGTGGAAAACATACCTTTTTCTTTCTTTTGTGGTTTCTTGAGCTCCTCTATAAGCCGGGCATTCTTCTCCATCTCACCAGTGTACTGCTTCACTTGTTCAGAGAGTAGCTTGATCTGATTGTCTCTCTCTTGCACAGCCTTTGAATGGAAGAACATACATATACCCATATTTATCTTCCAAACTACTCCACAGGTCACAAGAAAAGATTTAGATATAAGACAGGTACCATATTTTATGTGAAAGACAACAAAAGTTATGTGTCAAGGCAGAAAATGGAAAACATACATTTGCAAAATAAAATTAAATAAAATTAAATAAATATACAAATGTACTTACACCACATAGCTCATAAATGACCTGCACCATGTAAGTAATGAGTCACAAAAAAAGGGGGAAAATGTGAAAGCATGAAACCAAACAGAAGACAAACAGAAGATGGACAGAAAAGGAAAGAAATTGCTTGAAGCAACACAAGCACATTGTGAGAAATAAAGGTTTTCGGTAAGTGATATATTTAGAATTCATAGAGTACTCGACATAGGTAAAATGTATGTGAGAGGTGTATGAGTGGTAGGGCTGTAGTCACTGCAACTGAAATCACAAAAGGTTTTTGTTTTCCTAAAGCAGTACTAGTACAATTTTGTATCTCTACAGAGAACAGTAAGGCTTGTGATTTGCTATGGACCTGCTGCAATGCAATGATGTTGCTTTTATCTGTATCCAGGTGAGCAGCTCTCAGCTTCTCTCTGAGGTCTCGAATCATCTGCTGGTACTCCATGATTTCAGCATCCTTCCCTGACAACACACTCTGCAAACACACACAGAACATCATACCAGGGTTCTTGCAGGTTTCAGTAAGTTAAATGTAAGATATTTTTAAGACCTTTTAAAGCCTTTTATAAGTAAAATTTAAGACCAACATGATGCATTACTAAAAACATTCGAATGATACCAGAAATTCTCGAAACATTCTATTTTTACTGATTCAGTATTAAAACAGATAATCAAAATACTTGATGACAACAGAACAACAGAACTTGATACACATATTCCCAACACAACACTAGCCTAGGACATACAACCTAACCCTGCATATAAAAGCGTTCATCCCCTTTAGTGCTAATTTCAGATTCAAGGATTTTCAGTTCGGCAAGTATTTCTTTGTACGCCCTTCTCAGGGTATTGGACTTTTAGAGCGGTTGAGCCATCTTGGAGCCAGCCCTCCTCTCAGTTTCTTCTGCAAGTGCATCTGCCTCCCTGGCAAAACAGGCGGACACATCCTCCAAGCTTGTCTTCCTTTTCTTAAGGTCCTACAGCTAGCTTTCTTTTCTGGCTCTAGGATTCTTTTTCTTTTCTGATGCACTCCTGATCGAGAAAGAGGCGGTATTTTGACCGAGCTGCACCCACAGCTGCCATGAGTTCCTTGGTGAGGGGGATCTAAGTGACACCCCCATGCATTGCAATAAAGTCACATATCAACCTTTGTGCAACAATTGTGTCTTCTTGCATGTTTTCAGTCTGCCAGACTGCAAAAGCCGTGGATTTTCAAGCCACCTATGGCCACAAAATGGCTTGGGAAACAGAGTGGATTTTGCGACTTGTTCTTATTCCTCCCTCCTTGCAGGAACGTTGTGGAAAAGAATGTGCACGGCATTTAAAACTTTATCCACATTCCAGATTTAAAATCCAGCCTTGAAGGCGCTATGAAGTGTGTGGCAGGCGTTGAAGAATGTGCAAGGATGTGGAAGGCGTTTGGGACAACAGCGATACGAGCTCAGAGCAGTCTGCCTTAGACTAGTTTAGGATTTAGGCATTTCTGTGCTGCGAAGTTAATCATTACTCGGAGTGAGAAATGGCGTGTGAACTTGCTGAAATGTGTGAGACTTGAGAGCCCTGCTTGACGACCTGTTCAGCTGCTGACATTTCACAATGTATGTATGCATTTCACAAATTCAATGGGAAAGGTAGCCTAGTAAACAAACTGGATGGTTGCCTAGCTGCAGTGATCACACAATGGGATTTGTAGTTTTATCAACAGATTAGTTCTACAGCGTTTTACTATTTTATTTTCTGTGGACAACGCTTCTTAGGAATGAACGGAGGTAAGAATTTTAAGACTTGAGTAAATTAAATTTAAGACCTAGGATGAAAATCTGGACGTTTTTAAGACATTTAAGGCCTTTAATGTAACGTTCTGAATTTTAGACTTTTTAAGACTTTCTAAGACCCTGCAAGAACCCTGTCATACAGAATATACAGATTGAGAAAACGTGAGTTATCAGCAAGAACTGCAATTAATGGGTCACAAAGAAAACATCTATAACCATCTATAAACGCACCTAAAGTAGAATCACATTTTATATGACACTAGCCTTGTGTGGAAATTTATCACTTTGTGAAAATCTCCTCTCTTGAACTTGTCAAAAGCTTAACTTGCCAAGATAAAAATGACATGGGTTTAAGTTCCTCCAGTTTTGGATTGTGCATTTTGTATTTATGTAACATCAGCTCAAAGACACATGAGCATGGCTGCCTGAATCAACCTAAAATAATTTGCATATAACAGCTGCTGGCACAAATCTGATGTTGATAGAATTCAGATAATTATACTGTGACA
The DNA here is from genome assembly GCA_037577075.1 of Alestopetersius hilgendorfi. NCBI lineage: Eukaryota > Metazoa > Chordata > Actinopteri > Characiformes > Alestidae > Alestopetersius > Alestopetersius hilgendorfi. Next base: position 2,317 of record JBBIGB010323388.1, on the reverse strand, counting down.
CAGGCTCCAGCTCTGTGATTAATTATGAGAACCCTTTAATACTTTAGAATTCCCAGAACCATGGTTGTCATATTAGCACCAAATGAAAGTAACTGAAAGCATGAAAAAAGCTAGTTCTTCCACAAATATTGCACAGGCTGAGAACACAACCACACACACAAGGCCAACATTCAACCTGATTTTTTTTTTTGAAATTTTAGCTTTACCTGACAGGGAGCTGCATGGTCAGATTTTTTAATATTTATTATTGTTTAAAGTTTCAATTTCAGTCATGTCCAATTATCACATAATGCTACCAAAATGGGATAGCGAAGGTTAGCAGCGCTAGCTCTTAGCAAGCCATTTATGGGGACAGCTGATCACATAGTATCATTTACAGGTTTGTTTGTTTTTTTTATTAGACCACAACAAACGATAACATATGTCTTTTTCAATATACCTGACTTGAACTTTAGTGTCTGCACGTCCATGTAATGAGCGTGGGTGCTGTGTTTTGCTACGTTTCTTTGCATTTATTTTTTGCGCCTTTTGTTCTATGCTTCTTTTGTTTTGTTCTGAGGTACGAGAACAATACACCAGATATTAACAAACATTGGAATCATGCTCATATTTAGAGTGTTCTACAAAACGGCTCCAATACATAAAAATAAATAAAAATAAATAAATATAAATAAATAAATAAGCTGGTAAAAACATAATAATAGTAATAAACCTTAAGAAGAACACTAATTACACTCTCTTGGACAGCGGATGGCTGTGGCACTGCAGAAGATTGCACTCACAATCTCTTAATGACACAGATATATAAATGTGGGATTTAACTGATGACATGGGTGCCACTCTACTACCTTCCACTCCTCCACTTTGGCATTGACTGCAGCCATCACTGGATCATCCTCCTCTGCGCGAGCCTGGATCTGCTCTGTTAGCTCTCTCACCTACGACCAGTCAGTCACAAAAAAAGTGTAAGACGTGTAGGATTACAAATTTAGGAAACTGTTTAAAATATACAGATATTATGTTCTGACATAGCAGCACATGGTGGTTTAGACATCAGACAGATAATTCTATCAAGCACGAGGTCCCTGCCAGTTCCTGTCCTTTGTTCTTGGTAAGTCTGCCCAGTCTGTGGGTAGGTGTGAAGATTGGATTAGGACTGAGGTGCAGTACATTGTGTTTTAGATCAAGCCCAAGGTGTCGGCCAGTTCCTGGTGTGAAGATTAGATTAGGACTGGTGTAAACAGTGCAGGCTGCTGTACCTGAATACTTCATTTGCATGCTTTGTTTGGGGACGTCACTCAGTTGCTTTATCTCTAGATCTAAGCACTGCCCCTAAACGTATATAAGCCATATGTATCACTGTCCTAGTCAGACGACTTTTTGAAGATATCCAAAAACGTCTCCTGGTCTCTAAGGAACAACAAATTCACAACAGACGCAATTAAGAGTCTTGAAAAAAGTAGTAGATGTGGGAATAGGAGTGAGCTTAAAGTCACACCGTGGCATTCTTTGGACTAGACATCAGTTAACATTTTGGGAAATCTTGAGCAATTCTGCATAGCTTCAAAGTGGCTAGACATATGCTAATAAAAACAAACCTGGAGCTTGGCCTGGTCTCTCTCTTTCCTCAGGTGATCCACAATGCTGTCTGTCTGCTGGACCACAATTTTCATCTTGTTGTATTCATCTGTCATCTTTTCCATCTCTTTCACGGACTCCTCCAGGTTCTTCTGCAGGTGCTCATTTTCACTCTTTAGGTTGGCAGCCATGTCCTCTGCGTGCTGCCAGGCACGGCAAAATCAGGCGTGGCAGGTCAACATAAATCATACAGTAAATAAATAAAAAGCATGGCTATAATAAATCTAAAATTCCAGTCTGCCTGCATAGCAACCATGACATTTTCAGACAGTTATTTATATAGGGCAGGGGCATTTCCTAGGCTTTATTCAGCAATTATTTGTTTATGTTTTTTTTTATTCTTGATAGTATGATTTGCATGATTACCTTATCATTTTTGTCTTTAGGATGTCAACATTTTGAAATTAAAAGCATAGGTCAACAACAACAATGTAATCATCAGAAACCACAACACACTTTTCCAAAGCAGTACTTCATGTTGATTTCAGATCTGCTTTCAGTTTTTTCAGTCACATCAACTTTTTGAATGAGTAATACTAGGTTTGCAATAGACTTGCATGCAGTTTTTTTTAAACCACAGGCACCAATCAACTAACTGATTTAATATTTTCAGTGTGAAGTCAGACAGGCCACACTGTGGCATAGATATAATGATCAGGGTCAGTCAGCTCCCACTGTT
>JBBIGB010323370.1:0-20371 GCA_037577075.1 Alestopetersius hilgendorfi | reverse complement strand
CATGCAAAACGACAACTAAGGTTCCTCAGCCTAATGCTGGCATAAAAAGACAAACAGAAAACCATAACAGAACATAACCAGGAACAAACAGAACTCAGGAACAGAAAAACAGAAAAAGGGCAACCCTGGCACGGCGCTAGCGTGCCAGCCATGACAGTGCCAAAAATTATGGAGGGCAGTGTATGTTTATTTTTCAGTATACATGTCTGATCTTTCTAAACACAATAAACAGATTTCCATTATATTTTGTAACTTTCTGGAGCATCAAACCAATAGGTGCATGGTTATCCTGTTTTGATGGGGAGCATTTACCACTGGGTGAGACAGTCAGATTGTCTCCTTATATTTAAGTCTTTGTTTTTGTGTGTATGTGTTGTGTATGTGTGAATCAGCATTTGAGACCAGCACTAGCATAACTAAGAGATGCCATCAGGAGTTTGAGCAAGTGAAAACAAAGCGTCTCAGTCTCTTCAACCAGTGTTTTGAGCATGTGTCCATTGCCATCAGCCAGATTTACAAACAGCTCTGCAGAAACAGCAGTGCCCAAGTGAGACTCACTGCATCTCATTGAGACTCTCTTTCTCTTTCTCTCTTTTGCTGTCTTTCTTCACACACTTTCAGTCTGAAAATATGAAATCTTTTTTTTTTATTAAACATGACTTTATTTTCTTCACATATTTTGTAGGCTATTCTCAGTGCTGAAAATCCAGAGGAGCCTTATTTGGATGGCATCAGCTACAACTGTGTGGCCCCGGGTAAGAGATTTATGGCAATGGACAATCTGTCGGGAGGAGAAAAGTCTATTGCATCCCTTGCTCTGGTGTTTGCCTTCCACAGGTAATAGTCAACGTGTGTTTGCATATCACACACAGAATAAACACTACTCTGATAACACCTACTAAGGTATCTTGTCCACATTTTTCAAAGTACAAGGGCCTATATGTAGGTCTATGCCTCGCTACTGTGCTAAGATGTCTGTATTTTATTATGTTACTGCATTTGTAACACTACAGAAATAAGTGGTGCATTTCTGCATAATGCCAATCCAGATGGACATTGTTTCAATTTTTGTATGTTGATATATTGAAATGATCAGATTCTGTTTGACTAGAGCACCAGAATCCCAATCTGTTTATAAAAACTTCTATTCTTCTTGCACTGCTCCCTACAAAAACATTGTAGCACGTAGAACTCTCAATTCGACTCCTAAAAAAAGGCAAAGGATATCGTTTCCATGTTATTGTGGGGATTTCCGCATCAAATGATGAGTTTGTTTTTTTGTTTTTTTAAATCTGCGTGTGACTGACTCCGACTCCTGATCTGGGTTTAACTGGGGATTACTGTATATTAATTATTAGTCAAAACCTAGTATTTTCCTTTAAATTAATGAAGGCTTCTTTCTTAATTTTTCTCGTTTATTTCCAGCTTTCATCCTGCTCCATTTATTGTCCTGGATGAGGTGGATGCTGCCTTGGACAATTCAAACATCGGCAAGGCAAGACTCACTTAATTCACACATGTACAACTGCAGTTACACATACGTATATATATGTGTGTAGGTTGGTGTGTGCATGTGCCATATTTTGAGGGTTTTTTATGTCCAGGTAACGAGCTACATTAGGGAGCAATCCAGAAAGAACATGCAGATCATTGTCATCTCACTGAAAGAGGAGTTCTATTCACGCTCCGATGCTCTACTAGGAGTCTACTCTGAGGTACACACACACAAACTTCCAAAAGCACCTAAATTGTCTCGGAATCTATTTCACACTACTGTCACATTGCTGTATTGAGTATTTATTGTATTGTTTCTGTCATTCCTTGGACTATGTTCAATGCTGCTAACTGCCTCCTGTGCAATATCATAATTATGATGCTATACAAATCAGTATGGAAGGTTTACATAGCGGCTGCTGATGACAAAGTAACATCGAACCTTGTTCAGACCTGTTGCAGTTTTCTCCTTTTTGTCGCCCTCTGCAGTTTGATGAGTGCATGTTCAGTCGCCTCCTCACCCTGGACCTCACTCCATACCCCCTCAATGACGAGAATGGCAGAGAAAGAGAGAAGAAAGTTTGATTGAAAAACAAGGACAAATGTCAAATGACCAGAAAACAATTCTTGGCAGCAAAATGAAAATTTTCTTTTGATTTAAAACGACGTTCTTTAAATGTCTTTATTTGACTGTTCAGATATTGTTTCAGATAGCAGTTGTTTTGCCTCAATTTTAAAACAAGTTAAATGTGTATGGCATGGCAATGTTTAAGTAGTTTGTTTACTTGGTTAACAGCAAATTGTTGTGGCTCATTTAAAAGACAAAAGACCTTTTTTGTTACAGTGATAAAATGTTGTGTACTATTAAAGATGGTTTGTTTTGTTCAATAAATGGTTTTCTCTTATTATTTTTCCATTTTCCCTTTGATCACATTGCAAAAAACTTAGCACAGTTCAGCCTGGCTGTTGTCTGCATAAACCTTATTAGTATTGCTGTCTGAAATGTCTGAGCTGTTATTCACACATTCTCTTGAAATCTCCCTTTCTCTCTCACCAGTTTCTCACATGCTCTGCTTGGGTGGAGGACAGGCAGAGAATGAAGATCTTCACTTCCCTCTCTTAAGCTTCAAATCTTCGTCTTTTGTCTCATTTCATGGCGTCTTACACGGTGGTCATCGTTCCTTTCCGGAGCAGCGTCAATAGCCTGGATGCCTTAAGATTCTTCCTCTGGGTTTGATTTTTCTGTTTCTTATTAGTTGTCAGATTGTTTATACTTTTGAAACACTTGATGTGTCTTATAGTTGTGAAAACTTCCCAGCGGCCAACTAATTGGGTATTACCTTCCCATATTTATATTATTCTATTTTTTCAGTTATATCACAGTTAAACTAGTATGGATGACTTTTGAATCTATGCTTGCATATGATGCAGTGTAAAACTGCATGGCCTCTTTAAACAAGTGAGAACGTTGGCATTACATTTAGAAAGGTGGTTAATTTAAGACTGGGTGTTAAAAGACATGTACTGATAACCAGTCTTGTATGTTTTTTTTAATGACTTCAACCCTCACGTCCAGTATTGCAACCTGATGCAAAATTCCCACCCAGGCTCGGGAGTGCTGTGTATAACTCTCAACTCCATAAGAAAGCTACACAATCTATTTTAACTTAACTCTCTCATCAGTCTGAAAATGATCAAGCTTATTTTTGGAAGGAGATGCTTTCTGCAGTTGTCATTTCAAAGAAGCTTTTACCAGAGAAAAGTTTAGCATAGTATATCATGCATCAAAAGAGGAAGAAAAGAACATGCCACATTTTCCATAGAAACTAAGAGCTACTTCACAGGTACTGAGCCATACGAGGTGCTCCCAGTTTGATACACTAAAACAGAGTTTTCCTAAACTTACTGTATAATAAACATGTTTTAAATGCTTTTTTAAAGATATTGTCATTTTCCAGTTTGTATAAATGCAAATATGATTAAAGAAGAATAGCAATAGGATAAGATTAAATGTTAGATGCTGCTCACTGGTGAGTAGTATTTTTAGAACTGGTCTGCGGGCTACCCCTAGTTTAATGAAACGTTTCTTTTCTAGATCATTTGTCACATATATAGACACTTACAGCGTGTGGTGAAATGTGCCGCTGAGTTAGCACATGAGACCCATGAGCAGTAGAGCCGACTGAACTGTTCATTTTACTGCCAGGTGAGGAATCTGCAGGAGCTGGAGAGGGAGAGGGATGCGCTGTGGTTGGGGCTGCAGGCGCTGGAACAGGCCCGGGACTGGTTGTGCAAAAAAGTGGACCTGAACAGCCAACAACTGGTCAGTTTACTTCTGTTTAAGTGTATTTGTGATGAAATCAGTCTACACAACTACACATTTGTCATTAACATTTAGTTACCTGATTTATTTTGGTTTAATTTCATTAAATGCGCTGTTTTGTCATTCATTTACGACATCTGACTCCTATATTTTAGATGGAGTCTAACACACTTCAATAATTCTCACTTCTTACTAAGTCCACTTTATGGAAAAGTATTGGGGCGCCTTAATATTACACCAGCAGGGACTTCAGTGACATTGAATTCAAACACATAGACTTTAATATGGAGATGTTCCCCCTTTTGCATCTATAACAGTCTTCTTGTAAGGCTTTCCACAAGAGTTTGGGGTTTCTGCGTGATGTTTAAAAGAGGCATTGTGTGTGTGTGTGTGTGTGTGTGCGCACATGTGTGATGTCTCCATGGTGAAAGTATTGATGCGTAAGTGTTTCCATGCATACATTAAGACCACAGGTTTTGTATCATGCAGGTGTGTTTTTGTGTTCTTGTGTGTGATGGATATGGTCTCTTTGCTGTATTAGGGCCTGAGCGCTGCTTCTCTGTGTGCTCACATGCAGAAGGTGAACAGGACCCAGGCTGATGTTTGACCCCTGTTTAGCACAGATGACCCACAGGTGACCCAAACAGCAAAATTGCATTCACACAGTCCTCCTGGACATCAGTCCAATAATGTACATACAGAGGGGGAGAGAAAGAGAGAGAGGAGAGTGTGAGAATGAGGGAGGAGAGAGAGAGAGGTGTGAGAGTGAGATAGGAAAGAAATGAGTGAGAATGACAGGAGAAAAATAGGAAAGAACAAGAGAGTTGAGGAAAAATGAGAAAAAGGAGAGAAAGTGAAAAAAGGGAGCGAGAAAGAGGGAGGAGAGAACAAGGGAGAGGTGAGGAAGAGAAAGAGGAAAGAATGTGAAAAAGACAGGAAAGAAAGAGGGAGGAGAGAACAGGAGACAGAGGGGAGAATGAAAGAGAAAAAGAAATTTCAGAATGCTATAAATATTTTTCTTCTGTTTTCTCAGGTGTCCCAGGATTTAATGGACCTCGAGTGTCTAAAGTTTCCCAAGACATGTGGAAGAAGAGGGACACATTCACATTCAATGAAGAATCACTAATTTATACACAACCACATAGTATTTTTAACATGTTACACATGTGTCAAAAACTTCTGTGTATGTGAGGAGCAAACCAGGGTTTGTCCAGTTTTTCTATTCATGACTAATGTCTGTACATTGGTTTTGTTACTGTGCCTTTAAGACTGATGGATGTAAAGGAACTCTGACTGGATGTGCATAAGCCATAAAAACATAACTGTGAACACCAAAATGTGTGTGTGTTGGGGAGGTGGATTAGTTTCCCTGGACAGATTGAATGGATGGGGGACAACGTACATACATGGTCACATACTACACCGAACTTCATTTGGGGGGAAAAAAAAGGAATATTTGTCCATTCATTGTGCCTTTTAAGAAAAAAAAAATTAAACCAATATTGTGTTAATCTTTTTTAGAAGGTACTTTTTTTTTTAAGAAAACAAGAATAATATACTTCTCTATTACAGCAACAAACAACAACCATAATATATATTTCTAAAACGAACAAGGACTAATAATATAGTGTTCTAATACATTAATATAATTCTCTTGACAACAAAAACAGTAAAAATGATAATATAATTCTTTAAAACAAACAATAATATGGTAATAATAATATACTATATAAAAACAAAAATTGTAATATACTTCTTGACCGAAACAAAAGAAACAGTCTCTCTCCCCTGAGTTAGCTTTAGGGCTTTTATTTTGAAGTCTCACCCATTTTTGAACCAGGCTGGCGGCAGATTCAAGAGGGGGAGTGACAGTTTATACAAACAAACGCTCGGGGATAAAAGAGATGATGGTTTAAAGTCTGTACCTGCAGGATGTTGAGGAGGAGAAGCAGCAGCAGCAGCAGCAGCGCTAAAGGGTCGACCCGTCGGAGGAGCAGCAGTTTGGGTTTCGACGAGTTCGGGTTCGCCCTGACCAAGAGGAGAGAGAGAAAACTACTACACCGGAGTAACCAGTACAGGTACTACGTATTTACGGTTCTGTTCCTTTAGAACTCTCCCACCCAGTGCAGATACTGAGTATTTACTAACCTGTATCTTTTAATTACAACTCTCCCACCCAGTACAGTTACAGTTACAGTTACACCCAGTACAGTTACCTGCATAATTTAATTACAATTCTCACACGCCAGTACAGATACTGAGTATTTACTGTAATTTACATTTTAATTACAGCACTCAACACCAGTACATGTACAGTGGTGTTAGAAGTTTATGCAGCACATTATATAAAGATAATTGAATGTGCTTTACGGGAAAATAATTAAAGATAAAATAAATGGTATAAGATAAAGACAATTGAAAGCGCAATATAGGTGCAGATATACGTTATAACAATATTCTATTGGTGTGTTATTGGTGTAATAATATTAAATTTATACATTACTTATTAATGTTATTATTTTACTATAAAGTCACATATTTTTCTCCAAAGCACCAGGGAAAAGCTTAAAACTACATTTAAAAAGTCTTTTTAAAGGAATAAATTTTGCCCAGACTTGCCTGGAGTACGTTACTGTAAAACAACAGTCCAGGATTGTTTCTCTAATTTTTTTTATTTATTTATTAACAGTTCACAGAAGAACACAATGAAAATATTTCCATAAAACGTCCATTAAAGTGTCTCCTTTCACCTTTCTCCAGCTACCCGCAGCCAAACGCCCTTAAAGTCAAGGAGCTGTGTGAGTTACTGAGCTATTGGAATGGCTCCAGTTTCATCTGCAGAAATCAGGTGGGAATTTGTTTCCGTATTCATACACTAAATCTGCAGCATCCCTCTGGCTGCCATATGTCATTTATATAAATCATATAAAGATATTTTCCATGTGGCTTGTTATGCTTACAATAATCTGACAGTATTTTTTTTTATCACTCTGTACTGATGTAATGGGTGGGGATGGGTATTGCGACTGACACTGATATTGACACTCTTATTTATATTCTGATATTTATATTCAATTCTCCATGATTTGGTGCAAATTACATAGATGTCGCATGAAAAGATGCAAAAAGATTCAACAGGTAATTTATTTAGACTTTTTTTGAAGGAATAAGGATGTCCTGAGTATCCTGTATATATATATTGAGAAAGGAGTGATTGCTACAAAACTTCTGTTTAACAAATGTGTGTTGGTGAAGAGCAGAGTGTAGCTCAAACTGATGCAATCAAGCATTGGCTATTAAAAAATGCAGCTGTTAGAAAACATTAATGCTATATGAACACTGATTATTCCTATTTCAGTGCTGAATGGACCAGGTCCAGTTAGGTACTGGGCCATGATACCCATCCCTATTAATGGGGTTTAGAAAGTGTGGCTTTGTCTAATGGTACTTTACTTTCTATGCTCTGTCTTTTTTGACCTCAGATTGAGCGTTTTATGCGCATTGGTATCCCTCCAGCGCTGCGAGGACGGGTCTGGAAATGCCTGCTGGACATTGACTCTGTCAGAGTGTCCGGTGACTTCAGCTATCAGGTACATCTCAGTCACTGCCTGTTGTGATTTGGTTTGTGGGGCTGAAAATATTGAATAGTAAGAATTTAAGAAAAGTAAAGATCATCCATTGCTTTAGGATTTTCGGCATCATCTTGATGTTAAACTGCTGAGGTCCCTTTTGGTACAGTAGGCTTCAGGATGAGCAAATGATTTTATTTATTACAGTTAGAACAGATCTTACACAAATAAGTTACTGAAGAGTGGTCCAAAGGTATTCTTCAAAACATACACGCTCTACTTTGTTTTACTTTAAAGGTCCACATTTTACATTTACATTTACAGCATCTGGCAGACGCTCTTATCCAGATTGATGTACATCTATGCTTTGTAGTCCAAAAGAAAACACACCCCTAATACGATCAAACCTAGACTTAAAACTAAAGAGCAGCTAGAAGACTAAGGCTCTGCCAGAGAAGTTAATACTCTGTGAGGACCCATCAGATCACATACACAGAAGTTTGTTGAATTTCTTTTTTAACCTTGGGTTTTTTAATGTCCATTTGAAGATGAGACATTTTGCATGAAAGTATACCATAAGAATAGACCAGACAATTCACAAAACATTTATGCAGCTTTTAAACTTGTGCTTGCAGAGCTTGTAGGTGAGATATTTACAGGATGCTTGTTCTGCATGACAAGTGTGCGTTTCTCTCATCTCAGGAGTGTCTGAGTGAGATCCGGAAGCCTCTGGTGGATCTTGGGATTAGTGAGTACAGCATCATCTCTGCCATCAGCACTCTGAGTGACAAGGAAAATGACCTGGGCTCAGGCCAGACCCCCAGCACGCAGACGTCAGCCTTCTCCAGCACGGACGTGGCTCTGTTCAGACAGATCGCTTTGGACCTGCGTAAGTTAAAACTGAGTACAGACCTGAAAGGAATCTGGTCAGGCTTAGTGATGAATGATGAAGCATTTTTAAATCGAAATATTGGTCAAAAAAGCCACAGTTGCATATTTTCCCAAAATCGTTCACATTGTTAGGGCTGCCAGCAGTCTAGTTATGAGAGAGAGGAGCCAGGAACCAAGATGATCATTACTTGAAATCTCACGACTCCCTGTACCCATGGGAAACTAATCCCTGCTGCCACAGGTGGCGCTGTTCTCTTCTATGATGCTGTGCTGTTCCCAGACTGGGTGTTTTTAGATAACAAAATGACCACTTTCCAAAATATGTATCCGTTTTGTGAAACTAATCATTAATTTCTTAACTTAGTAATTAATAGTCCTGAAGGCTATTCTGATTGTTCTGTTTAAGGCTGAAGGAGTAAAAGAAACCGTTACAATCCTGAAATTATAGCTCACGATTGTCGTGAAATTTGTTGTGATTAATAATTTCATTTTCTTTCATTGTATTTTTTTCCTGTTCATTTAAAGCCTAATTATAGTACAAATAATAATACACAAATATACACATAATACACAATAAATCAAAAGAAGCCATATGAATTACTGGGGACATATTAATAAAAATTGCATACAAATATAATCCATAAAATTGATGTTTGTGTTGGGGATTGCAGTTTGGGACGTGTATGTTTTCCCGGGTAATTCAAACTGTCAGAATTTTGAAGCATTTCTTTAAATGCTTTTTTTCACAACCAATCTGAACAGCAGCATTTCTGTAACTATAAAATACTATGTTACACACACTGTAAATATAAATGCTAGAAATACTGATGTGTATTTCTAGTAAAAATATATAAGAATATATAATAATTTAGAAATGTTGCAGGCAAGAGGCTGATAACATGTAATAGAGAGTTATACAAGGGTCTGTTTTTTAATGGGAAAGACCCCACAATGTACATTTCTATCTGTAATTCCACTTGGCTTAGTTCATGTGTATTTCTAATCCAGGCCCTGGGGGAGGAAGGGAGCAGTCTGCCCCAGGTTTTGGTGTTTTGGTTTAAATTTTTGTTGTATTTGTAATTCCCTCCGAAACCACTGCGGGACAATTTTCCTACTGAAGCACCAAAACAGGAAACAGGGTTTTTGTTTATTGATCTCAGTTCACCTGCTGTTATTCATTAAACATAATGAGGAAACATAAACAGTAAACATAAGCTGTTTGCTAAGTCTGGTGGCCTTTTGGTTAGGGACTTGAACCTGTGATTTGAAGGTCATGGATTTGAATCCCAGGATTGCCAGTGGCACCACTAAGGTACCCTTGAGCTAGATCCCATTCCCACACATGGTTCACACTGTGCTGTGGAGTGGTGTGTTCATGCGTGACAATAAAGGGCCTCTTCCCTTTAATGTGCATTAAAAGCAGCGGGGCATCGTTGTTTGCATGTAGCAGTAGCAGGAGGATAAAAATAAAATGAAACTGTATTACTGTTTACAGGACTGATAAACGTACTAGACAAGTGGAAGTGTTCCATTCTGGAATGTGTTTATAAAACATTTTTTTGCGTCGGGCACATTTTGCTCATCATAATCGGTTGTGTCTTTGCAGAGAGGTCTTTTCCGACACACCGCTCTCTAATGGGGGACAGCCCGGAAGCCATCGAGGGCCAGGCCAAGCTTTTTCGAGTTCTCACAGCATACGCCAAGTATAACCCTCAAATTGGATATAGCCAAGGTGGGAGTGAGACTCAAATCTCCATAAGAAAACACACTGACCAATAGACAAAGATGGCCACACACCATACTTAATGCTAGAGGGGTGTAAAGCCCCCCCAGCACTAATATGTTATAGCTAATTCCCCTACTTTTCTGACCCTCATTGTTGACCTGTCTGAGTGTGTTGTCTGTATATGTTGCACCTACGGTCCAGGATATTTCGTCTCACTGTGTACTTAATGTGTCAAGTAAAGCTTTGTAATACGAGATGACAAATCTCTACTTGACTTGACAACTCTGTCATAAGTTTGTGATGCAGTACAAATCAACTTTAAAACCTGACATTACTAATGCTCTCGTAGCTTAGTGCAATGAAACTCCCACAGCAATGTTCCAATATTTAGTGTAAAACCTATATAATCTGTTAACTCTACAAAGGCAGATCAACAAAGGAAGAGGAAGTGAAATAGTGGTTTGTGAAATTGTTCCATTAATATATCCATAATCTTAATTTGGTGTTTTAAAAGACTGCTTAACTTTCCATGACAGATTCTTGCTGTATTCATATATTTACATTATTTATATTCATGTATTACTTCTTCACTGCCACCAGCAAATGAAATTATTTACCCACAAGAGGGCAGTAGAGAACAACTTGTGGCATTGCACTATAGTTTTAGTTTATTTACCCCATAGTTCATATTCAGGCTTATGTACCTAATTTGCGATATTAAGTGTTTTTTGTTGGTTCTATATTTGACGCTGGCTCATTTTCTCTCTTTAGGGATGTCTTACATTGCTGCGGTTCTTCTGATGCTCATGGGTGAGGAGGAAGCTTTCTGGGCTCTGGTGGTTCTGCTTGATAAACCCAAATACCTGTCTGAACTGTTCGACTCCTCACTGAAGAGGTAATTCATTGCTGCCTGTGAAATTCTTCCTAAACAGTTATCATATAAAATGCACTTTAATGGCAGTGTTTGACCCAAAGTGATGTATATGTTTTAATAATGGGATTTCTTATCTACATCAATTACATTGGTTTATATGTGAAAGTGGCTTTGTTTATTTCTTCCCAGGATCCAGCATCAGGTGCTGGTTTTTCAGCAGTTACTAAAGCACCGGAAACCACAGCTTTTCCAGCACCTGGTAATTATGGGAATTTAATGGCTCTGAATTGCACTTTATGTATGTCATCATGACCATTTGACTGTCTCAAGTTTAAGCCAGTGCTTAAAGGGGAATTCTGCCTTTTTTCCAAATTGCTGTATGATTCAGCTGAGAAGTCGTTCAGTGTTTTGATGTGAAGTGCTTTATTTTAGAGAAACAGTCACAGTAAAAAAATTACAAATGCGCTGCCTGATGCATGAGACATTGTTTTTACAGTAGTTTTGTCCTGAAAAGCCTTTTTCTGAACATATAAAAAAAATCATTTTTCTTACCACTGTTTTACCATCAACATTACACTGAAAATTTCCCAAATAGGTTCTGAGAATCCCTATATAAATTAAAGTTTAACAATAATGATAATAATAATTACGATGCATTTTGTTTATAGATGCATTTCAAGGCACTCAAGCATGGCTTACAAGAACAGGAAACAATAAACAAACACTTACAATATGTAAAATGATTAAATATAACAATTTACATATTTTCTTAAGACTTTTGCATTGTACTGTGCATCTTTTTTATTCTCTGTGTACTGCACTGTCTGTGACAAATGAAAACACCATCTTAGCAGATAGTGACTTTACCAGTTAAAACACTGTTAAACATACAAGTAACATGGATACAAAAAAAAAAACCACCAGAAAACAATACATTTGTCTATATTTTGGTATGTGTTTATTTCTGCTTATGTCTTACTGGCACGTTTTCCCCTCTCTTTCCAGGAGAAACTGGGTGTAACATCCCTCCATTTCGTCATGCAGTGGTTCCTGACTCTTTTCACCTCCCTCCCCTGCTGGGACTCAGTGCTGGCTATCTGGGACCTCTTCCTGCTCCACGGTATAAACACACCTAATACTGCAGACTACAGGCAGGCATCACTTTCACCAGAGTTATAACAAGAGCTAAAGAGAGCCCAGTAAAACAAATAATCTAAACAATTATATGACTTATTAAACAAAGTGATGCACTCTTAAATGTCTTTTTTGGCCAAAAGTATGTGTACCACAGTCCGGCAGAGGCGATAATCAGGGTCAGGAGGTTCAGTCAATTTCAAAATAATTAAATGTAAGTGCAAGTGACACTGTTCTATTTCTAAAACACCTACACATCAAGTTTTTGGGGGCATGCTTAATCAAAACCGATTTCCGGAACAGGTGATGATGCTCATCAGGCTGGAACAGGATACAGTTCTTGTGTAAATTGGACAAATCCATCAGTAAGATACAAACAGAACACCACTCTCCCTCTCTCCAGGAGTGGCTATCCAATTAAAATCACTCGTGCAGCGAAGTCTATAATGTTCTGGGAAATCACGAAGAAGCGCAGGGTAACAACTAAGGATCTGCCTTCCTGTCCTGCACTGTCTGATAAATACTGAATAGGAGCAGTGTGTATGGGAAAAAAATGACATAGAGGAGGGCACTGCTGCTCAAGAAAAAAATTGCTGCTTGTTTAAAGTTTCCTAAACACCACATTCCTAAACCAGAAGACTACTCAAAACGTGATGTGGACTTAATAAATTCATAAATGGATCTTTATTTTTGAGTGAGAAACATTGTTTAGTGAAAATGAACAAAGGATAAGAACTGGGGCTGCACAGTTGTCTGCTAATCAGTCTCAGATACTGCAGAAGGCTGCAATATGCAAATTAACCTCAAACCAATCACAGTGTTTCTAACATTGTGACCAATCACAGCTCCAGGTGAGTTACTGGATGTGAAAGTGAAAGTGACCATTTGTCATACGTGAACACACCACAGCACACAGTGTGAACAGCACGAAACACTTCCTCTGCATTTAACCCATTCACCAAGTGAAGCAGGGGGCAACCAGGAACACGGCGCCCGGGGAGCAGTGCACGGGAACGGTACCTTGCTCAGGGTACCTCAGCGGTGCCTAGCGGCCTTGGGGATCAAACCCGGACTTTCTGGACACGGCGGATGCCTTAACCACTAGGCCATCCAGCTGCCCTCTGATGTTTGGATGAATCAAGGTCTTCATGTAGTCCAACTTGAATTTTTACCCATTAAATGTGTTGGTGAGACTTTGCATGAATGGGTGGGCAGAGCTAAACCGCTGTACCCAGAACAAGGAGATTTATTTTAATGTATTTTGTGAAGCACAAAGTGTGATTTGAAAAATGGCTGGTCTGATGGTGTACTTTCCATATTTAAACTGTATAAACAAGGGAGTAACAGCAGTTATTTAAAGTAAACAGTAATTTAATACTACCAACATATTTAAAGGTGGATCACTATAACTGTGTTTGTGATATTTATTTTGTTGGGCTTTCTTACTGTTGTCATGACTGAGCGGGATGAAGATCTGATCCCGTCTTAGGTCAGCTTCAGGTTCTAAGAGAATACTCAATGCATTTACTTTCAACCACTACTGTAGACAATCTGTGTGGTTCTGAATGAAACAGTATGTTTATTAAAGCTTGAGTTGAGCTTGGCATTGTGACTGGTCTCACGCACTGATTTTCAGATTTTTCTGTTATATAATATATTTCCAGCTTTAAAATAGCCATTGTTAAATTTAGCTGGATACTAAATTCCTCAAGATTATGAAAGTCTGATGGACTCTCAGAATCCTTTAGAATGTTTCAAGGGAATTCAAGTCAAGTGATTTACTGTTTATTTCTCTCCACGCTCTCTCTGTCTCTGTTGTCTCTCTCCATGCTCTCTCTGTCTCTCTGTTGTCTCTCTACTCTCTCCTCTCTCTTTCTCTACTCCCTCACTACTCTCTCTCTCCCTGCCCCCCTCTACTCTCATTACTCTGTTTCTCCTCTCCCTTTTTCATCTCTCTCTATACTCTCACTCCTCACTTTGTCGCTGTCTCTCCTCTCTTTTTCCTCTCTTTCTCTCTCTCTCTGTCTCTATACTGTCTCTCTCTCTTTCTCTCTCTAGGTCTGCTGGCGGTGTTTCGTGCTGGACTCACCATCCTACAGCTTCTAGAGCCTCGTCTGATGAGTATGACTGAGGAGGCGGCAGTGCTGCCGGTGCTGCTGCGTGTGCCTGTGGATGTGTGAGTGTCTCAGACTGAGCCGTGACTAAATACTCACTTTATCTTCAGTGTACAGTAAAGTGTATTTTCACTGTCAGTCTAACTGTCAGCAGTGCAAGAGAAGCCCACCATGTCATAACTTCTTACACAACTCTGTAAACAACTTCATACTCGTGACTCACAGGGTTGCTATGATAATTATATACTTTACCCAGCTTGACTGAGACACAGTGATAGTGAGTGAACAAGCAAATTACACTTTTCAAACTGAAGGTCATCCTCAAATGAGAGTTTACCTTGAAAATTTTAAAGTGGCAACAGGTCATTAAAATGTCTTGAAATGTTTTAAATGTTTTATTACTGAAAAGATAAATATAAGATACTAAAATGTCTTCTATTTCAATTGGAATAAAAGAAGAAGCATGATTACCAAAAAAGAAAGGCAGTTATTTCTGGTATTCCTTAGGAAGTTTAGTAAAATAAGTAAATACAGGTTTAAAGACAAATGGCTTGAAAACAGCGATTACACCTGGTGGTAAAAGGCAGTGCCTATAAATGCTTATGAAGAAAATTGCAGTGTTTGTCAGAGGAGGTTTAAACTCGGGGCAATGGGAATCAAAGCACATGCAGAGCAAACTAACAACTGGGAAGTGGGAAGTCGATGAAGTACAAGCACAACTGTGTGTTTGGGCTGAAGATAAATTTCAGTGGGAGTTTTTTATGATACATTTATCTTTAACTATATATAATGTGAAGGTGATCCAAGACATCACTAGCAAGTGAGCTGGGTTAGATTTTCATTGCATGGCTAAAAAATGTTGAGGAAAAAATTAATAAACTCGAAGAAGCTTATAAACAATGAAGACCCCAACATCAAAAGCAGCTCTGCCAGAACAGTTTTTGGACGACCGGCCATAAACTGGGGAGAGAACTGCGCTGCTAATGTGTCTGGAAAATTAAAATGTGCTGCAACTTCTCTGCTGCCACAGCATGGTTTAGGTACAACACAGTTCTTGTATGACTGTGGAAAAGTATCTTAAATTTGGACTGAACGTTTTACATCAACACATTACACAAGTTTATTTGGAATGAGTTTCACTTTTTGTGTGTACAGTATTTCCCATGCAGGTTTGTTTTTAACATCAAGTGGTGTTAAAAAGGTGTTAGTCTTAAAGTTTGTTTTTGTTATAACTTATAACACCTGTAGACGCCCTGATTTATTCAGATTCAGTATATGGTGTTTAAAAGTGTTTTAATTCATATTGGCTGAAAGAGCTCTTATCAAGGGAAAAAGTGAGTTCCTTGATGTCCAGCAGTAAAGGGCCGATTCTTTAGAAGGATTGGGGGAAGCAAGCTTATCAGATTTCTGTCTTGGCATCTGTTCAACTCAAACATCAAACACAAAAAGGAGGCTTTCATTTGAGGGTCAGTGTGATTTCATCGTGCACTGACCTGAAGAAATCGCCAAACTAGTGCTGGACTTTAGAACGATTTGACATCCTACCCACACGCGAAGGTCCCTCATGTTTTTGTGAAGTTGTCAGGTCCTTTCAGTGTGCCTTTTTGATTCGGTGGGGGGGTGTTTCCATGGCAGTGATGCCAGGCCCATTATACCGGTTGTTATGGTATGGTCCACATAGAAACATTGGTCATTCATCTTGTCTGTTTCATAGAATCTGCTTCACTCTACAGCATGTGAGACTTCCTTGTCTTCTCATAATCAGATGGGCATCTGGTGGAACTGGGTTGGATTCTACGCTGGAAGAACATGATCGCCTCCGTGTTGCGCGCTGTGCACTTTGTTGAGCTCTATAGCTGATTGTAATGACAAATAAAGTCATTTGCTAGTTTAGAGTTTGTGGGGGTTGTGTATGGGGCTTTGACATGCAGATGCCAGCCTCCACAAAGACTCTACACATCACGAAAAGGCTTCACGTTGCTCTGCTGGCACTGCCTTCATGCCAGGCAGGTCATGCCTAAGTGTTCCTTTCTGTTCCACCGTCTCTCAGGCTTTCGTAGCCAGAGAACTGAGCCGTCTCAGACCAGATCTCTCCATTCTCTGGAAAGCAACGAGACAAAGACAGAATGAAAGAAAGAAGCTGTTCTGATTTTGGACCTTGTGCTCCTACACGTTTAAAGGTGTTTTTTGGTCAAAAATCTTATTTATACAGTTTCCAAAAACAGTCAGTTGGCAAACATGTTAAGTGTCTGTCCCCAGAGCAAAAAAACAGCTTCAAAGTAGGAAATAATGGAAACTTATTGTCCATCAATTAACTCCGTTTGAAATGTATGCATGAATCACCACCACTGCCCCCATACCAGCACACTTGGAACAGAAGTGCAGACAGTATTCATTCTTCAGTAGGACTTATTTTGTAGCTAATTTAGCTGTGTGACCTTATTTAGTCCCCGAAATGAAAGCGTTTGGCCCAAAGGAAATTTTTTGTTTCATGTAGGCATTTGAATTAACATATAAAACTGTTTCCTTATTAGCAAGCACTTCTATGATTCGTAAAAATAGTCCCTCCAATTGAACAGAAATTAGCTGTCGATAGTAATAAAGCAATTAATTTAATGTATTTTGAACTGCAGACTGCACTGGTGTGCTTGCTGGGACTTTTCTGCTTCTGTTGTTGTTTTGAGTTGTGCACATTGAACATATTGTGTTTTCCAGTGAGGTCAAATGTGTAGTGGAGAAGTCCTTGGTAAATGTAACTGTAAATAAAGTATTAGAGTATTAGATCACTGATTACAGATTTTTTGTCTAATGGCTCTCATAGAAACTGTACGATATATATTTTAATAACCTTTTCTTATTTAGTATTCTAATTATTTTACTGGGTTCCTTATTGTTATAAACATTTATTCTTTCATCACTACCAAATGTACCAGAAAATGGCACTTTTGACCGTTTTCATTATTTAGATGAAGTATTGAAAACTAGCCAGAGTGAGTCTGTTTGACTTTGTTTACAACTTGGCATTTGGTGTACACATTTGGTTTGAACTCATTAAAGCCTAATTCAGCTCCAGATTGGAGAAATAACTAAGCAATATATCTGCTCATTTCAGTGTTGAGACCCGGTAAATGTCTCCACCAGCTGGGTGTCTATCACCTGTCAGAACCGCCTGTGTGACCAAAACAGTTCTTCTACCCCAGAGCCACTGAGATGCCCTCCATTTATCTCTCTCTCTATCTCTCTCGCCCTCTTTCTCTGTGTCTGAATACACTCTGCTCAATTCAGTCCCTGACCTGCTGCCCTCTATCCTGACTTGACAGCTCATTTGTTTGCTACTGTTCAGTGACAGGCCGTTCTGGGGCACCCCAACTTTCTTTTTTTCTCCTCCCACTCCTTACATAACCCTCAATGGGCACTTGAGTGCAGGGAGGAAGCTTTACCTCATACAGAAAGGATGTTTTAGAGCTGTTGTCCTAAGGTTTAAAATGATAACACAGATTGTTTTATCTCTAGACTTTAAGATAAAATTTAAAGCTTTAAAGGAAAAGGCAAAGAATTTAACTTTTAATGCAATTACCATAAAAATATTTAAATTCAAGTAATTATGGATAAGTTCAGTCGGTTCATTCCTGATGAGATGGCAGCTAATGTAACAAAAATACAGATGCAATGTTTTGTATTGATGCTGTGCTAAAGTGTTTATGTATGAATTTTTTTTTACGCCATTAAATGTGTGAGTGCATGTATGTGTGTATATATAAAATGTCTGTATGTGTATATGCATATGTGTTTGTGCGTGGAATATAAAGGGATACATGAGACAAAGTTTGGACAAAGTTTGTGTGTTTGTATGTGTATATAACATGTATATGGAACCATATGGACAATATATGGAAGACGTATGTATGTGTTTTCCAGCTCCCAGTACTCCGTCCTGATTCCAGCCCTTTGGAACACTGAGGTGCAGGAGTGGGAGATCAGCTGCATGAACCGTGTCATACTAGACGAGACTTCTGAGGGACATGACACAGGTAAACACGCACATTATGGAGTACTATCTCATTTCCACCAGCATGTAGCACATTATTTTGTCAGATGTGTGGTATTTTGGACAGTAACATGGGAAAAAACTTCAAGAAGTGAAGTGACTGTTTTTATTTCTATATGGTCGTCTTCTGCAGGTGGCCCATCATATTAATCGTTTGAAATGTAAACTTTCCAAACTCCAAGCTCAAAAGCACACGCCGTTAAGTGGTTAAAACATTTGAAAGGCCTGAGTGTTAATATGTGCTAATATCACAAGCAAATGGATGCATGAGACAATTATCCTTGATGTTTATGATGTTTATAAGTGAAAGGATTCCAAACTGACATAGGTTTGGGGACATCTAGACATAAAATTTT
This sequence comes from Alestopetersius hilgendorfi, assembly GCA_037577075.1. Taxonomy (NCBI): domain Eukaryota; kingdom Metazoa; phylum Chordata; class Actinopteri; order Characiformes; family Alestidae; genus Alestopetersius; species Alestopetersius hilgendorfi. Next base: position 1,842 of record JBBIGB010323370.1, on the reverse strand, counting down.
TTTTAGATGTTTCCAAACCTCAGTAGTAACTCAACTCCACACAGTCCTCAGCTGGCTTCTACCTGATTCCCTACACTGTAATGTCATTACACTTGTAGGTCAAGTGTAATGGTCGGCCTGAGACTTGGCAAAGGGATTCAGTGGCGACTCTTTGTCCCTAGTGAGTGGGCTCTGTCAGTGGCGCGGCGACAGCAGTTCTTTTGGATTGGATGGATTGATGAGGACTTAAGTAGATTCTTTATGGGAACAAAATGTCAGCCGCATCTCGTGTTGGGCCCAGGGGACAACCCTCCGCCCAGAGCACAAAACACACTCTGTCAGGGCTCAGGGTGTGTACTGAGTGGCTGTAGGTAGATTTTCAGACAAAGACAGATGGCAAAGGACTAATGTAACACAGATTTGAAATGCTTTTAAGCACATTTTCAAAAAATGTTTTACTGATACTGGTAAGATATCAGAATTTTCCGCAGAATGAATAAGCACAAATTCCCACAAAAACTCTAAAATCTTGTGAAAAGCCTTCCGAGAAGAGTGGAAGGTGTTATAGCTGCAAATAGGGGGACCAATTCCATATTAAAGCCAAGTGTTCCAATACATTTCTTCATATAGAAATATCTGCTTCAGTATTGGTGTTGGTTAAATTCCTATTAGTCAGGCCTGTATGCTGGGCCATCCAGAAAGCTGTATCTCAGTACAGGAGAGGAAGATATTGTTAGATGGAAACAGATCACACACTTGCTGTAAATGTCCTATTAAAGCGGGTCAGTCCAATGAAGGTCAGACTTTCCTTGTAATGAGGCACTGAGAAGGAGCCTGTCACTCTTTGTTAAAGAGCTCCTTCATTACATTCTGTTCTGATTATCACTCTTACATAAGCTCTTTCCCCTGAGCAAGCTCCACGCTGTCTGAGCACATCTCTTACACTGTCACTGGGGATTTCTGTCTCACAGCTCTCAGCAGCACGCTGCATCCCTCCGTTCTTTTCTTTCCCCCTCAAAAAGTGTTGGATTGGATATGGGTGGTGGGGACTAAAATAACACATTTGCTTATAGTGCAGGATAACCTTAACGAAAAGGTAAAGTTCGTCTCCTATTAATGTGAGATTGAGTCAAGTTTAATAGACAGTTTTACGATAAAATTGAAAACAACCTTCATCAGCTTTTGTTTAAAACTGATATTAAAGCTCATTTCATGTTTCATGTTAGTGTTCATTTATTTTGGCCTTTTATTTCTGATTATATATTAACTTCCGTTTTCACAATAGAGCTGCAATGTTTATGAAAAGTGCACTATAAGTATAATACTTTGGCCTGAAAAGATAAAAATATGTTGGTTCTTGAATAAATCATGTCCGATCTCTCACTTTAAGCTTAGATGACAAACTGTAGCTTCTTTTGTGTGTATTATGAGTAGAACTAGTTCACTAGAAGAGGTGGTTATGCTCAGAGCAACTGAAAGTAAAAGAGAAAGAGGATGGTCAGTGACCTGTTGAGGTGAGCGGGCCTTTTAGGAAGCCTGAGGGCTCCAACAGAAGTAGGATATCTAGGAGAAACACACTCCAGGTGACTTAACTGCACTTAGTATGCAATCCCTCATTTCCTCCCTTTGTTTCTCACCCATTCCCTCTCACTGCAGGCTGTGTAACACCTCCTCTCAGGACTTTTGACAGTAATCCTCATGTAATTCCCTGGCGTGATGTATTTAGCCATGTGTGTGACATTTATAGCAGTGTTACTAGACATGACTGAGCCATGCAGTGTGAATCAACATGTCTTAATGCACAAGAGACACTGCCTGTGTGTGTGTGTGTGTGTGTGTGTGTGTGTGTGTGTGTGTGTGTGT
>JBBIGB010323360.1:0-10032 GCA_037577075.1 Alestopetersius hilgendorfi | reverse complement strand
CTAGCGGTCTCGGGGATCGAACCCGGACTTTCTGGTCACGGGGCGGATGCCTTAACCACTAGGCCACCCAGCTGCCCAACAGAATCATATTGGTATCTGCAGATATTCATGTAAAAATGATCAGCATCGGACCAATATTTTACTAATATGTCAAACCAGTTTGATCAGTTATTGTAGTTCTGAAGTGCAGAATATTTGCAAGGCTGAGCTACTGAAGTAAATTCTTCATTTTCAATGCAAGGAAGGCACACATAAAAACAGTTCAAAATCACTTAAAGTTTATTGTTCTTTATTGGCTTACATTAAGGTTTAGACATGTTTTTTCTTTCAACTTTAAAGTTTATTTGTTGTACAAGTGTAAAGTGTAATTAAGTGTAACGTGACCAATTGTCATACGTGAACACACCATAGCATGAACAGCATTAAATTCTGCCTCTATATTTAACCCATTCACCAAGAATGTCGTGGGATTCAAACCCACAACCTTCTGATCACAGGGCCAGCTCGCTAACCGCTATGCCACCAGCTGTCCCAGATATGAGGTTGTAGATATGAGGTTTTGTTCTGACAGGAACACAATGTTAGATTTTCTACATTCTACTCATATTTATATAATTGCAATGGCGCCAGCAAATATGAACATAAAAAATAAAACATAAAAAAGCTGAGCTAGCATCAGCCTACAATTCCCAAATGGATGCACTGATCCTTTCTAGTATATTGTATAGCATGAACACAATACTGCAAAATGGAATATAATATAATTACAATCCTTTCGTAGATCAGTCAGCATATCCTCAGAATCAATGTCCCTGTGCCTTGTCCTGCTCAGGCCGCAATAAAGAAAAGGAAGCGACTCTATTCTCTGAGCAGGGCTGGAATGTTTTATCACATCATGCATTAGTGGCGGACGCTGTGCAGCCAGAGCAAATTTCCAAGACGCTGACTCACTGTCTGTCTCAGGCCTGTCACCGTGCAGAAAAGTGCATCGTCATGCACACACACACCTGCTCTTACATCAGCAACACAAAGCCAAAAAGACACAACTGTCACACAGATTTCTGATATATCTCTTATTACCCTGAAACAACGTCAGCGCTTCTGTAACTGCGTGTCCCCCCGCGCCCTTGACTTCAAGGCCCACCCCGATAACCCATTCGTCAGTCCAGAGAGGAGTGATCTGCCCCTGCTGCACAGATCTGTGCGAGACGCTTTTTCTCACTTGACAGCCACAAAATCCAGTACAGAAACAGGCTGAACTCTGAAACTCGCCCACGTGGCTCTACCAGCACGCAATCCTCGTTTCGAACAGTTAGTGGCAAGAAAGCAGACATTTTTTTTGGTGTCAAATAATCCCATGGGTGACTAGATGTGTAATTTAATTTAGGTTAAAAGTCAGTTTGCACGTTCAGCACCATTGAGCACTGTTCAAAAGTGAATCTATACACGCATGTGCAACCGGGGGACCGCCCGGGGGGTTTTGGGTGCATACCAATTCACTAATGTAGGTACTCATTAGAGTACTATAGCAAAAAATTATTTCAAACCCTGTTAATATGTACACTTTCCCCACTATCTTCATCCCTAAGAATTTAATACTATTTTTATTACTGTTGCCTTTAAGACTAATATATGTAAATGACCCCTGTTCTAATTGGCTATCCTGTATTGTGCCTCATGCAAAAGGCAGTCTGGACAGAAATTCTTATTATAGTATCAGTGAGAATGGGCAAGCCAAAACAGCTGCAGACTAAACAGGCGTCTCATATTAATAAGTTGGTTATTGTGACATCACAAATAAGAATGAAATCTAAATGTGTTGTTTCTGCAATTATTTTTCATATATATTTTTTTTCATATATTGACTATATGCACTAGGGACTGAATGTTCGAATGTGATAAGAATGCTTACCCAGCAAACAACATCTTTTCGGAAAAAAGAAAAAAGAAAATCTATATGTTCTACAGTAACGCCCCAATATCATTGTCAATGTTGATACAGCATATGGGATTGCAGCATTCTGTTTCAATAAGTTAGCACATATAAACAGAGACAGTGGATAATAGTTTAGCGCTCTAAACAGAAGACCGCTGGATTATAGGATTACTGTTGGATTACATATTATGTTTTCAGGAGGCGGGCGTGGAAGAGAGAGACCAAGTGAGACCAGGTGCTGACCCTGAATTAAGAGGAACATGCTGACAGTTTATAGGCGCTCAGGGTCAGCTCCAGCTCCGCCAGTGACAGCTAAAGGATCACACTGACTCACATAGTCTTTTCTTAATGAGTCCATTCTATACTGTGAACATAAAGGAAGGCACACATAAAAACAGTTCAAAATCACTTAAAGTTTATTGTTCTTTATTGGCTTACATTAAGGTTTAGACATGTTTTTTCTTTCAACTTTAAAGTTTATTTGTTGTACAAGTGTAAAGTGTAATTAAGTGTAACGTGACCAATTGTCATACGTGAACACACCATAGCATGAACAGCATTAAATTCTGCCTCTATATTTAACCCATTCACCAAGAATGTCGTGGGATTCAAACCCACAACCTTCTGATCACAGGGCCAGCTCGCTAACCGCTATGCCACCAGCTGTCCCAGATATGAGGTTGTAGATATGAGGTTTTGTTCTGACAGGAACACGGTGAACCCGGTTCTCAAGAGAGCAGGGTTTTTTTAAAGAGAGATTAGGTGCTTGACATATACATCTTTATTAGGAACAGTTTTTCACCTTTACCTAGTAAACTCGTTTATAGATTTTCAAAGACGTTTCATTAGAAACAAAGCCTTCGTAAAGAAAACGCTGCTCATAATTACTCCTGGCCTGCTTGCATGAAAGGCTAGTTTTAGCAGGGGAGAGTGAATTAGAAATCGGCTTGTCATGTAATGTATGCAAATTACAGTGTCCCTGGGTACACAAGACAGCAGCAACCACAACAATGAGTTCCTACAACAAGGCCGTTTGGCATAAATACATAAACTGATTCAAAAAGACATTTAGGAATGAGGTTATGCATGCTGGGCAAATTATGGACTTTTAAGCATCTATTGGTCAGACAATAGTCTGGCAATCAGCACTGCAAAGCAAGAGTTCAGACTGTATAAGTAAGTACAAGACACAATGATTACAAGGGAAAAATACATGACCACTCATGGTCTTAGTTTTAACTACTAATCACACACGTCACTTTATCCATGATATTCTATGTGGCCAGTAGACTACGATAGTACACACCTGGCCGTGTACAAGAGCATCAGATAAAGCACCGGCTTCTTCCTGAATGGTGTGGTCACGGCCAGCAGACATGGCAAAGACCCACACAAAGACTGAGATGGGCGTGCAAACAGCAAATCACACTGGCTTTGTTCAGGCCGATTTAGAGAGCTATGAGCAACCAACGGCAACTCTGACTCCCACCACCTCACAGTGCTCTTGAAAAACGAGCTGGTCAATAAAGCTACTCTTTCATCGACCAACCGCCATTCAAACGGTCCATCCTCCCTCTCTGACTGCAAGCCTTCATTTCTAAGCCACCTCAGCCAGCCAGCACAAACACCCACTCACACTAAAGGAAATCCCATGAGCTTCTCTAAACAAAGTTGCTGAAGAAGTTCACTGTCTGTCTGCACCACCACATCTGGCCTGGTGTCAGGAGCAGGGATAATGGGATCATGTCAGAACCACTTTTAAAACTATTATGACAAGGAGGTTTAGATTTGTAACAATGCACTAGATGGCACATTTCTTCATAATGCTAATCCATGAAAATCTGGTCCCAGTTTTTAGTTTCTACAGTTTCCTGCATCAGTATCCAAAACATATGCGCACACAATCACAGATCATATCACAGTGTGCGCATCATTTAAGCAATCCCAGATTAGTGCATCCCTCGACAGGAGTGTAGCTATAGAGCCCCCTGCTCACTTTCTGCTGAATGCAAATGCATGGTGCCTAATTTCTACATCTCTCTGAAGGCGTAACACCAAACATACATTGCAAAGTTTAAAGCCAGGCAGTGCAAATGCGTCATGACAGCCAAGACAAAATGCAAAGACGAAAGTGAACAAAGCTCCTAAAGTGTCTGCAGCTAGGATGCCCCTCCTGCAGTGCATGCTCATGCTGTCTTGTGGGACTCAGGTGCATGGAGAAGACTGAACAGTTCAGTGCAGGTGGCTTTTTCAGAGGTGGGTGTGCACGCAGGTCTATATCCTGCCAGGAGACACACACTGTAAAGCAGCAGGAGGCCTAATGATGACCGGGCGGCTCCACGTTCACAGATTGATGTGGCTGCAGGTACACAGCCAATGACAACGTCAACACAGGACACATGAAGAAAAACGAGCACGAGTTCATACCTCACCGCCACGCGGACTGAACTCTCGTCCTGTCCGGTCGTCATGATTTGTCGTCCCGTGTTTATTCCTCGACCGCCGAGAAGAGCAGCAGCTCACCTCCGCCTCTCCCCTGCCATCACCGCACAGCTAGGACCCGAGAGTGTGCTGCAGGAGGGGCTCAGCCTGGTGTCCGGACATACCGGGAGGAGTCTGTGATCTGTTCGCGAGCCGGACGGGAGACGCGCCGTCGAACGGAGAACCGCAATGCGTCACCAAGCCCCGCCCACAGAACCCCTGCTATCACGATGACATCATAATACGCATATAAACGAGCGTAGCCACGGAAACAGCACTGTCACATGACTCACAGACGTGAGGTCACAAGTGCGAAATAACAGGTGAAATAAAACTGCTAATCACACCCCCCATATTAATATCGACGATATAAAAAATTCCCTTTAAGCTTTGCAAAATATTTGTGTCTCTGCATCCTCTTCGTTTTAGTGAGGCCATCAGCTGGTGTCCCTGCCATCAGAAGGTCGTGGATTTGAATCCCATGACTGCTAGTGGCACCACTGAGGTACCCTCGAGCAAGGTACCGTCCTCACACACTGTGTTCCTGGCTGCCCGCTGCTTCACTTGAATGAATTAAACAGGACACTTTACACTTTACCTTCAGAATTTACCCATTTATCTATGATACTAATGCATGTTTAAAAACATAATGATAATAATAACTGTACCACAAACAATAGCTGGAAAAAATACATAGTGTCTACTTTCTGACTGAAGGGCCTGAAAAGTTGTCTGTTGAATTCGATGACAGTTGAAAGAAATACAGTGTGAACAGATGGTATGATGGTATTGGGCGCACCCATGTGGTCTGTCCACATCCACCACATGCTCCTAAACATAAAGTAAAACAAGATATGAAGACATGCCTTTTCCTACAAATAGTAAAGCATAAGAGGCGAGAGTGAATTCTGAACAGTGGTCATATAGTTACATTCTTTGGAAGCTGGCTAGATGATACACGTTGCTCATGTACCTGTTCATAACAACTCTGATAACTGCAGAGCCGGCAGCAAAGATAAATAGCTCGCTCAGAGGGTGTCTTGACCCCCTTCCAGATGACCGTGTCCAGTTACTAGCTCTCTGGTTACATTTATAGACAGCCAGAGCTACAGTATAGTGGGGGGAATCTTACTGGGATCCAAAAGAAACTGTACACTGTGACTGTGCAGAATACAGTAGGCAGTAGGAAGTGGTCACACACCGAAGTGCTGCACATGCATTTCACAGTGACGACTCTGCATTTTTAGTTCATTCACTTTGTAGCGTTCATGGAAGTTAAGTGTAGTCTGGGTCTGTCATGGGTCAGTGTAAGGCCACAAAGGTCAGCTTCTAAAAAGGCTCAAAGGCTCCACAGGGTTCAGCAGACAGTCTAGACTCTGTCCAGCCAAAGTATGAGAGAAAATACATCCACATTATATTTAATTCTTCAAAATTTTATTTGTTACAGTTAACAGTTTTTGGAGTAAGACACTTTCTGAAACAGACAACAATCTGTACATTTATATTTTTTAAAATTTGATGTGCAAACTTATATTCAATGTTACCAAAATATGCACCACACCCTGAATTATTAAGTACAAGGTAGAACAATTCAGTGACATTAACACAGACATGACTGTCAGACACACTGTTACTGGTGTAGGTCATACATCATCCTGCGTGAATAGATCTGTGTAAAAGCCAGAGACAATGGCATTTTTCAACCAGAGACCACAGAGACTCCCACTGGTACTTCAATGCGTACATAAGGTGCCTCCATGTGTACATAAGAGAAAGTCAGTAGAAAATAATACATTTACAAGGAAAATAGGCTTCGGTTGCTCGACTTTAAAGGTGCATTTTTTAAAGCTTTGTTCTTGGCAAAACAGTTTGTTCCCATGTAATGAACCATCTTGTCCCAAGTATCTGTCTTTCATTACTGCAGCTGCTACAGTAAAAACAAGGGGAAAAAACCTTAAATATGTATTGTAATGTGGCATAATTATAGAAAATAGCAAAAATGTTCAACATTGTGCAACACTGCAAGTAGTTACATACTACCAGTAGTTTTTAAATACTTACTGATATGTAAGCAATTCCTTCCTGTGGTTCCAGTGTCCCATAAGGCAACTTTCCCAATTCCAAATGAGACTAAAACATTTGAAACTGTTGATTTAGTTTAGTGACAAATATATCTTAAAAAATACATTATCTCAAATAATTCACCCTTTACCCCTCACCCAATCCCACATGCTTTAAACCCAAACACATTCAAAGGTGAAGGTGCCAAAAAGGGTTTAAATAGGAACATTGTTTCTAAAATAACCTTTCAATTGACCACCTTTTCAATAACTCAACTGTAACTAACTTATTGAAATATTCAGGGAAATTAAATGGATCTATTTATTCATCATCAAACCCTTTTTGGCTTTTGTGCACTGAAAAAGTGTCCAATAATAAACACGCTAATGAATGATGATCTGTTGCCCCAATCAGGTATAGAACAGGTCAGATTAACTGTTCGTTGATGTAAACAAAGCAAAAATAAAGCCACGCTCCAGAGTACCCATGTCTGTACTTATGAGTACAGCTTTTGTGTAAAAAAAACCCCAAAAAACCAAAACCATAACAATAATGCTAAATGTGCAAAATGGGATCACATCCCTATATTTTACCCATTGAAGGTCAGACATTGATCATGTATTTTAAATGTCCTGCAGTACGTGTTTTAAAAATAAGTCTAGCACTTCACCAGCTATAACGCTGATTCTCTGGAACGTGTGTAGACCCCCATACCAAAGTTACAGAGAAATGCATGCAGCTCATTTAGAGACAGAGAAAGGAGAAAAAAGCCTCTGTGAAGTCTATTCTCCATCAGAGATTTCTTCATCTGAGAGACGGGTGCCGCCTTTTACCCTGATGTAATGCACATTTTGGCCACTGAAGGCACCACAGGTGCACAGCCTCTGGTTAAACAGAGCCTCTATGTCCTCCAGCATGAGGCCCTTAGTCTCTGGCAGACATCCCAGCACGAAAATGAAGCCCAGCAGAGCCAGGCCAGTGTACAGGAAGAATGCACCTAGAACAAGCAGCAAGTGTGTTAAACGCAGCACAGTTTTCGGTTTACTAAAACCAAGATGAAACACTTCACAAATTAAATGATATCAAGGACAATATGCTCACATGTATCATAATTACAAGTAGCTTCTATTATGTTACTTTAAAGTTGTTGTCATAACTGTTTTTTATAGACATTTTTAAAGAAAAGGTGGCCTCATTGTTTTGCTAATTTATTGAGACTGTCCACTACTCAGATAGTTAATGCTGTGAAACATATGAACTGTGAAAAAGTCAAATGTTGTATTTTTGCCTGTTCTTACTATAAGGCTAAATAGGCCTCAGCAAGAAAATCACCTAGAAGGCAATGCAGGCTCTTACCATAGTATGTGAGGTACTCAGCCACATGGAGGAACGTCAGGGACACAAGGACGTTGCAGATCCAGTTGACTCCAGCAGAGCAGGCGTTACCTGTGCTCCGAGCCCAGAGCGGGTAGATCTCAGAGTTCACCGTCCACGGCATGGGACCCATCCCTGCAGATATATAAACAGACAAGCTTTAGAGTGTGAACTGAGAATAAAGATTTCAAAAAGTTGAAATTCTTTCAATAGATGAATGGCTGGTGTGCTGTGAAAAACATGGTTTTGTTTCTGTAATAAAGGTGGTATTCATCATAATAAAACACTGATGTGATTTATTTGTATATGTAAAACCCACTTCCAAAAACATCATTATTAAAATTTAATTCTATAATATTTATAATATTTTTGGGAACCAAATTATTATGTGGAAAGACTTTTATTCCACACCTGATCTCAAACCCTGCCTTGCTTAACAGAAAGTGATTATACTGTATGAGTGTTCAATAACATGTAGCGTATGGCTTTCCTCACCTGGAGCAAAGGCGGCCAGGTAAAGAATAAGACCCAGCAACACTATCCAGGAGTAGGGAGTTGGACAGTAGTTATAGGCCCAGAATGCACTTGAGTTGCCTTGAGTAGTATTGGAGCACCTGAATGAGGTCAGATACATTTTATACAGCGGAAGAAAAATAAATATAGCAAATCTATAATAACATCAAAATAAAAGAAGAAAGGTAAACACTGCATTTCTTAAAAATAATAATAATTTAGAGAGAAAACAGGGTGAGCAGATGAAGGTCTTTTGACATCTCTGAAAGACATTTTGAAGCACAAACAGATGAACTCATACATGCCACTTGCGGCTTTTTCTGTGTTGGCTGGATCAATGGGATCACAGGAGGAGCTTGAAATATTCGAGCCAATCTCACGGTAACAGAAGCCACAGCCTGGATCCAGCATGCAGTATTCACAAACCCTGGGAATACACGAACAAAAAGGAGCAGTTTACACCAACATACTGTGAAATGAACTAAAACACATCTGCTTAAATGGTTAAAATTAAAGATCACAAATAGATTATATATCAATTATAGATGACATTGAATTAAACTGAACACATTTTATTTAATATTCTAACTCACCCATAGTGTGCGCAGGTTGAGTTGCTGGATGCGGGGTGAAAAGTCACTTGAGGCGAGGCCTGAGCAGAGAGCAGAAACCCCACAGCTAGAACCGACAGACTGGCCCCAGTGCCTCAGAAATACAGCATACAATAAATCAATTATTATTACTGACTAAAGGGAACAGAAGCACTGACTTTTGCGTAAATGTTGTGAATGAGGCTGTGCCCTCACCAACGATACTGCCCAAAGTTAGCTTTCTGCGGCCAACTCGCTCCACCAGCCACACCCCCACCAGTGTGAACAGGAAATTAGTGAAGGCTGTAGCAGCAGCCAGCCAAATAGCAATCTTGTCATCCCGCACTCCTGCCATCTGCAGTATGGTTGCACTATAGTACCTACGCAAATAGGAAAAGATACCCATAAAATGTTAAAATTACATAAATGTAACCTTCAGTCACACCCTTAGTAAAACACTGCATGAGTTCTTCAGAAGAACTAATACATAATAACAGCATGTGCTTTTGACCTTCCCCCACCTCAGTGTCTGTAAGGCTTGGAACAGTGGGCTCATAAATATTCAGATGGTCCGTTCAAATAAGTGATGTGCTAAATATAAGAACACACGAAAAGGTACTGCTTGTTTTTATTACTGTTATTAGTAACATTGACATGGAAGCATACACTTGCAATATAAATCTGGACCATGATTATTCATACATGCAAAAAATAATACAATATTTACTACTATGATACATATTGAGTATTTGTGGAACTCTACTGCCTTAGATGTTCACACAGTTTATCCGTTTTGTGCTATTTAAGTAATCCATTTTCTTCCCAAACTGGATTCTTCCCCATGAAAATTTGTCAGACCAGAACTGTGGCTTTCTCTCTTTTAAATGCTTGGAAACTGCTCCTAACGCTTCAATATGATAGAGTGTAATGAGCAAATTCTCACATTTGCAAAAAAGTAAACAAAAATTGAAAGACGAATTCTGTGAACAGCATATTGGCCTAAGAAGGAGAGACCGGTGGACTTTGATCTGTGCAAACTTGTGACTGAAGCTATAACACCAGTTTATGTGCTTGACT
>JBBIGB010323351.1:0-10033 GCA_037577075.1 Alestopetersius hilgendorfi | reverse complement strand
GCCTAGCGGTCTTGGGGATCGAACCCGGACTTTCTGGTCGCAGGGCGAATGCCCTAACCACTAGGCTACCAGCTGCCATATGACATATGACACTTGCAATCATATGTCACTTAAAATCATAAGTGAAAAAAAGGTAATAATTCCTAATAAAACAATAATAGGAAACTCGAATAAATAGGAATCAATATTAAAAGAAATATACAAATATGACCATATTTTATGAGTACCATCATCTTAAGACAATGCAGCCACAGGTATGTGATGCAACATTTTTTTTTCCATTCATTCAGTGTAAGAGCTTAACACTTACTGGGGTCATGGGGACCTGGAGCCCATCCCAGGTCAACAGGCACAAGGCAGGGACGCATCACAGGGTGCACACCATTCAATTTAAAATCCCCAGTTCTCCTAACTTACTTTGTTAGATTTATTTGATGTTTTATAATTTTTAATATTGTATATCTTGTTGCATTGAATATATTGATGACAAAAGACTTTCCCTCTGGATAAACAATGTTCTTTCTTATCTTATCTTATATTGTTATATTGTTACTTTATCAGAATTATATTTGCACTAATCTACTGTTCGGTTCTTTTAAATTCGTACTGTATATCTTTATTCCTCTTGCTGCATTGAGCATGTTTATGACAAAAGAATTTCCCTTGGGATAAATGAAGTTCTTATCTTATCTTTGGGAGAAACTGGAGACCCCTTGTGGAAACCACAAGAAAACGATGCAAACTCCACACACACAAAGCCATGAGCCGGATTCAAACCACCAACCCCGGAGGTGTGAGGCAACTCTACCCACTGCACCACCATGGGGCAATTGTTTAATGTTTTATGCAAAAGGTTTTTTTGGTTGAGCTGTTTTGCTCCATAGTTATAAACATGTGGCCACTGAAGTGGAAAATGTTGAGAACTTCTGTCTAAACCACCCTAACAAGTCTGTGCCACCCTAAAGAAAAGTGGGGCTCAGTTTGAGTGGGTTGGAAGACATTTTGGGAAAATGACCCTTTAGTGTTTCAAGTGCCACTAGTCTGGCTGTGTATCTGAAGGTGTGCTGCGAAAATAAAGACCTTCCTCAGGAAATTAGAGATAACACACACACACACACACACACACACACACAGGATAGAAGTAGGCTACAGAGGTGACAAAGTCTTGGCTGTCCCAGTAAGCACTGCTAGATCAATTGGAGGAAAATTGCTGTATCATACAACTCAGACCTTGCCTTGAAAAGGCAATTCCTCAAAGCTCAGAATGAGAGCAATAAGGGGATTTCTCAGAGAAGCCACAGAGAGCCACCTGTAATAGCTCTGAAGGAGCTCCAGAGTTCAGTGGCTGAGAGTGTACCAGTGGACTGTAGATGTAACAGTCAATGATATCAAGAGCTTTGAATTCAGTGTGTCTATAAAGAAGCATTTATTTAAGGAAAAACACATCAAAGTTTGTCAGAAAGCATAAGAGTCACTCAGCTAAAACATAGGTCAAGGTTCTAAGGCAAGACAAAACCAAAACAGAGCGATGGGTGACAGCCCATCAACAGATACCATCCCAACAGTGAAACATGGGAGGCAGCATTGCATAGTGGCTTTGCTTTTCCTCAGTGGGGACTGGGCATCTTGTTAAAACAGAAGGATGGATAGTGGAAAAAAAATGAGGAGATACAAGTCATCTGCCCGAGTCTGACAAAAAAATAAAGTTTGATGGAAAGTCTAGATCTCAGTCCAACCGAGAATCTGTGGTACTATTTTTTGCAGATATTGTGCCGGTTATCACCAGCAGACTTAGCACCAAATACTAGCCTGTAAATATTACTTATTAATAAAAATGTTTTACATTAAGGACAATTGGAGCCCAAGAGCCCTTTCTGAGTGGAGTTTGCATGTCTGCCAGAGTCCAGAGGACATGCACATCAGATCGGTGGCGCGAAAATGGTGTATGCAGTATGTGTGGTGCATATGGGCACACCGCCAGGGGGGCGCAAAACAAGGGAGGGACAGAAAAAATATCATTGGCATATATTTTTTAAAACTGTTCTTGTGCTCTTAAATCATTACTATGCTCTAAACATACTGTTTAAAATATCTAAGAAACAGTAGATGTTATGACCAGCGATGTTGCCACAACAGAGTGGGGGTGGGGGTGTTGGAGGGGGGGGGGGCGTGTTGTATCCCCCCCAAAAAGAGAGTAGTTGCGCCCCTGCATCAGATGAATATGAGATGCTAAATAGCTAAATTGGCGTGAGTGTGTGCATGTTTGAGTCCGTGTGTCTGCCCTGTGATGGACTCGGGACTTGTCCAGAGTGTTGCTCCGCCTTTTTGACTCCAGCACCCCCTACAAACCTGGCTGAGGAGAAACAGCATGCTTGGGCTCTGGTATCAACACAGGACTAAAAAAGTCACAGTAGTAATGCAATATGCTAAAATGTAGTGCAAAATAGCACATTGTTTTACAGCTGATGGAGTGTTGGGAAGGTGCACACTTGTGCTTATTAATGCACATTATTTTCCTTTACACACAGAAAAAATTTAGCTTTGAGCAAATTTTTGAAGTAAGGGATGTTGTCATTCGCCTAGCTTTTACCCTCCGTCTGGCAGTAGAGCTCTACTTATCTTAAATAAGCCACTGACATTCCAATGACGAGCAGGCGGGCCAGGCAATAAAAGTGGATGAGTCATCATGGCGGGTCTTTCTGTTCCCCTCATAGCGAGAGACACTGAAGGGAACAATAGACAAATCAATGCCGTGGATGTGAACCTTTAGGCTTCTTTCATTAGTACAGGAATTCTGTTACTCTGAAGGTTTAACTTACAACATACTACAAGCAGTAGCAGATGTAGACATGGGTATGAATCAGGATCGCATGATATCATTATTTAACCACTTTACAGGGTTAACTCCATAATGCAGTTTGAAGCAAATGACTTTGTGTTTACATATATTTAAAAATAATATTAATTACATAAATCCTAGCATTTCAAAAATTTCAAGATAGACAGCATGGATAGATGAATAGATAGATAGATGGATGGACGGACGGACGGACGGACGGACAGACAGACAGACGAATAGTATTACAGTAATTAAAAACTGTATTTCAATAATAATAATAAATAAAATCTTAAACATGTCTTCCAATACTTTAAGAGGTTTCAGCAATAGTGTAAATATGAAATTAATTCCACTATGATATTGCTTAATTCGGGAGTTCTTTCATAATGCTTTGATGTGAAATGGTTCACCATAGAGACGTTCTGATTCTGTCACAGGACTCAGGGGTAGGTGTCTAGAACCCAGATGTACCAGAGAAGCCACACTTGATGCAAACTGCCAACTCAGCATTTAACCAAACCTAGCGCTCAGGTTGGTGGCCCAATCACAATCCCACTATTTTAACTCTGTCACGAAGCAGGTGCCATATAACTGCAGTCCAGGCCAAGGTGCTCAGATTAAGACTGCCTGCCCAGTAAAATCTGTGCTGACCACAGACTAACATGTACTTCTACAGGCCCTAATGCACACCCATTTCAGCGGAGCAGCTCCTGTGGTTTTGCTTGTTGGTGTTTTCCTCCCAGTTATGAGAGCGAGAAAGAGTAAGGAGGGACTGAATGTGCTCTTTCTGTGGCTTTTGGAGCTTGGCCAAGGCCCCTGTAGTCCTTTCCCCATCTCTTTAATGAAAGGTCCCCCACCTAGAACAGCAGCATGCATCAGCATCAGCAGCAGCGCAGCTAAATTTAGCGATCCGTGCTACGTCAGCATTGCTGAGCCAAGATCAATATGAGAGCGCGGTCTGATGCCGGAGCTAAGAGAGAGCTGTCAATCACTGAGCCTTCTGGGATAACGCTATAAATCTCTCTCTTTTCGAGTGCCCAAGTGTCTCTCTGTGTATCATGACTCCCCTAATGAAGCAATATAAGAAAGGGGGCCTCGAAAAGAGAGAGAAAGACATTAATATGGTCATTAAGTGTGCTTTGATTATGTGCTATAAATTGCATGCTCGTTAGCCGAGATCAAAGAGGACGAATGCTTGTGAAATTTGATTTAACACAAATATGCTAATATCAAACACTGGGGGCATCTCGGGGTACAGCCTCTGCTAGCTTATGCTAATCGTATTCGACAGACCCCATTGGTTTAGCCTGTCAGTTCTGAAGGAAAGACAGCGAAAAAATTACCATTCTACACACAACATGTTTGTTTGACTCACAGCGTTCCCCTCACATGTCTTCACCTACAGGGACCAGTGTGTGTGTGTGTGTGTGTGTGTCTGTTCGTGTGTCTGTTCTCTTTGTCTTTGAAATCACTCTCTGGGCATTCTTGAGTTTATGACTGCATATGAAAGCAGAACACAGAGGCGAGCGCTTGCCGGAGACGATGGTGACGGCCCGGCCAGTGACTGATGGCAATGCATCTGAGGGACGCTTCAGCCCCCCGTTAATGTCCCCGGCGCATCTGTTGGGGAAAAAATAGATGAGCTAATTAAACTCATCAGGGCCCAACTTTTTAATAAGCCACCCCTAAGTGCTATTTGCCGCCGCGTTAATCGCCAAATTTGACTTTTGTCCATTACGGAGGTAAACCTGCAGCGCTGAGGCCCACTGAGGATAATTAAAGGGGAAGGCTAAAACTGGACTCCATTAACTATTACAGTTTGTGCATAATATTGAATGTATGTGCGCCGCAATCTCACGACTTTTCGTGATATACAATGTAATCAAAATACTTGCTACGATCACACTGCAGGGCGTTTTCGTGCTCGGACAACACTTCATGCATTTTAATGTGCATAACTGGTGACGGTTAGGGTTAGCGTTAGGTTTAGGCTTAGGGTTAGGGTTAGGGATGGATTAGGGTTAGGTTAAGGGGCTTTCAGACCGAACACGGCATGCGCTGCGCTTTGCTCTGAAACGCTATTTTGCACACTGCGATCAAAGTTGAAATTTGTTGATCTTTGACCGCCGCATTTTCGCGCAACCAATAGAATCAAAGCATCGAAGCAGGCTAGTTTTCCGTCTGCCCCATTTAAACACAAACACACATACGCACACAAAGCGGGAATGGAGGTAAAGCTAATCTTAAAAGTCTCTGAGTGTGCAGAATCTACAAAGCTCACAGCATTTATTTCTTGGTGCTAACAGGGTTAGGGTTAAGGTAAGGGTTAGAGTTAGGGTTAGGGACTTTCCCTGTCTCAAACTGTTTCAACCGCTTTGCAAACAAAAATAATAAGAAATCAATTCATTATTTCTCTCCTACTGTCCCTCATTCACCAGTTACCAATGATTAAAATGCACATTAAAATACAGGGTAGTGAACAATGTCCTAGCACAAAGAAAGCCCTAAATCATGATCGCAGCACGTTTTTCTGTGTCAGAACACACTGGGCCTTTTTATGGGCTCTGGTTTCCTCCAACTGTCCAAACATATGAATACCAGGTTAACTGGAGTTGCTAAATTGCCTCTATGTGTAACTTTGTCCATGAGTGTGACTATCAGTGTGTTTCGTTGCCTTTTGTCCTGTGGGTTTTAGCACCCCCCGCTATAGCCCTGGTTAAGATAAGCGGTTTGGATAAAGAATGAATGAATATTCTCTATAGATAACACTCTTAAATTTGCCATTTTCATTCTTGTTTTAGTCCACAGTATCTATTTATTTGCAATTTATTTTATCTACATGCTGGAAAAATGTAATGTATGAAATGTCGCTTTTGCACAGGCCACATTTTATTCTAGTTGAAAGTCTGGAACCAAACACTGCTCTATATCTTATATGGACTCTTCGAAGCAATGTCAAAAATCACAGTGTACCTCAGAGTTGATCAAAAATCAACACCAAAACATTATTGCATGTCAGAAACTACATCTAACTTCAAAGTGACTGGACACTGGTGACTTGCTAACTTGCTGAAGAGGTGGACACACTGAAATACTTTAAAACAGCCTTTTTTATTACTCTGTACCTTGTTATTTTACACCATCACTCAGTAAGGAACTGAACTATTTCTAAAGCCTATTCAATGCTCTGGCACTGGGTACATGCCTTAAATAGATCATATTTGGCAAAATACATTTCCGTGATCATTTTTGTGGCATATGCGAAAATCCCTAAGAACATAAGTCTCACTTGGAAGCAGGAGTTACTGTCAGAAATGCTTCTAGGGATTTTGAAAGCCATGTGGCCGAGCCTAGGACATTCTGGAGGAACAGCTGAGAACTTCAGATCTTCCTCTGGTGGTTTGGAATTATTATCCTTCGTCGGCGTCAACAAAATGGTCCCATTATTTACTGGTTTGTAATGACTCATGCATTAACGGCCACATATAGAGCCTGACACAGAAAAACATATTAGCCAGATGTTCCAGGTGAACTTTGCTACAACTCACTCTCCGAGGTGCTGGGAGGAAGCCGAAAGTAGGATTCATTAGCTTAAAATGCCAGGTACCCAGAGCAAGCCAAACGAATGCCTTGCCAATGCTCTCACCTTGCTTCTCTTTAAATGGCATCCTCACGCTTCTGCGAACTAAAATTAAGCCCATCCGCTAATGGCCATCAAGGCAACCATGTCTATTATCAAGTCCATTAAGGCCTGAGGGTGGGCGTGGGGGGGTGGGGTAAATACATTTATCAAAACCCCTCGGATTATTATAAGGTAAGTCACATTGCGCGTCCATCTGTGGCGGTGAAAGGGGGATAAAAAGGTAGAACACTTGTGTTGGCTGAATGTGCTTTTTAAAGGCCCTTCATGTCTGTAGGGAGCAGCGAACATTCATTATTGAAGATCAGGTTGTTCTCTGAAGAGACAATGTCATATCTGCTATAGCTCTTATTGTATTTTAATGCAGGACCATACTTTAAAATACATGAACACTGATTTGACAGAGGTTTAACTGCATGTACCTTGTATCTACAGTCACAGGCCATTTTACTGGAAACACCTACCATATAGGTACACTGTGTAGTCTGACCGTAGGCCTGTAGGTGGTCAACTAGAGAAAATGTATTGAAAATGAGATGTCAATGCTTATATTAAAGTAAATATCTGCCTGTGGGGTTAAAGTGACTTACTTAGATTTCTAATATTTTGCAAAATAAGCAATAAAACCTAGCTATAGTAAATAGCTATATATGTTTATCATTGCAAATTAATCATTTTTCCCCTCTAATCTAGATATGTGTGCATATTTCAATGATTGTTACTAGGTAAACGTTTTTAACCCCATTGGTAATAAGCATTTGTATACATTTTAAAATATTTTCTCTACACTCTACAGCCCAGTCCACATCTACCTCATCCACATTAAAGGACCACCACTGACACAATATTTTCTGGGAGGTGAACAACCGTCTACCATTTAAGACCAATACGAGAGAAGAGGGGTACTAATAAGGCCTAATAACGTGGACAGCAGTGCAATATAGACTAACCAGCCACTGCTGCAGCGCTGAATAATAGGGCCACTATTGCACATTTATGTTTGCTTTTTATTTTTTATTTTCTATAAGGTCTCCTTATGATGTTTGTGTGGATATATTCACTAAAACAGTCATACCTCAGTTTACAGTACCATTTTCCAGCTTCTATTTATCTAATAGAATTAATCAGGCTGTTTTTGTTGTAGCCTAATGCTCTCTGGACTGAAATAGCCCTTATTTGGGTTTCCATAATATGAGTGCTTTGAGTAACCATGGCATTAGGGCTGGCTATGGCAGCAGGAAAATACTGACCCCCTGTGCACACATAGATTTGACTGACAGCTCACTGTTGCTATTCATTGGTGTCAGGAGGTCATCGGTGGGGTAATGTTTCACCACCCAATTACCCTGCGCCCCTTTATTTGCATGCTATTGTGGCGAACTGCAGAATACCAAGCAAAACTAAACTGGGGATGTGAGGCAAGACTCCTAAACAAGAAACCTAACAGTTTAGTTTAGCTTTGCAGTTAAAGAAGTTTTAAAAATGCCTCTCGGTAAACATTTAAACTCTCAGAAAAGTATTAAATCATACTTTTTAGGTATACATGCAGTCCAGGTCAGTGCCTTTAGTTAACGAGAAACTCTTTTTCATACAGTACAATTACAGAGAGATTTTCAGCAGCCAACAGATCCTTTTTTAGTGGACTGCAGATTATCTACATGTTATGTTGAGTGGTCTACAGATTATCTGCATGTTAGTTTAAGTGGCTTACAGATTATAGATACTTTAATTGTTTACAAACTAAGCTGATTACACTGGGTAACACATTTTTATGAAAGGTTTGTTTCACTGAAATGTTTGATGTTTCTTAGTCAAGTTTTGATGATTCAGAAAATCACATTATTCCTACCTTCAGTAGTTCTAGACATAGACTAAATTCTCTGTATATTTTTCATTATAGGGTTGTTTTAATACTACTATTATTTTCATATTAGTCTTGTTGCCTGGTGTTATCAACATCATTAGGTTTAGGATTAGGTTCTGTCTTGGTTTGCTTTAGGATTAGGGTTAGATTTACTAGAGTCTATTTCAGTCAGTGTATAATAGACATTAGGGGTGTACGCATAACGGTACACAGACATCATGGTTCAGTGCGTACCTCTGTGTTGGGGTCACGGTTCACGATACAGCAAAGTTAAGCAACAAAAAGTTCTAAAGAATGAGGCTTGGTTTGTTTTCGTTTATTTTAAATAAATAGCTGTGTATTAACCAGTAAACACACACTCTTGCTTATATTTTCATGTATGTGTAAGTGCACTATTGCACCCCACTACGACCCAGGTTTATGATTTACTTGCGCTTTTTGGTCCCTCTGTGATTCCGTATTGCTTCAATCACATCTTCACTGTCGTACCGTGTATTCTCCGAAAGACATCATACACGTTAAGTTGCATGTTGGTTAGATAATGCCTGAATATCTACAAAACATGGCCCCCAAGATACAGTGTTCCTGTAAATTGTGCAGATGAGTTACGGTCAGTTACTGTAAAACAAAATGCATTTGATAAAAGTGTTAATAAGTGCAGATACAACAGGCTTGCTCTGCTAAAGCCCCTAAAAGTGTATCCTAGAGAAGTGTTTACTAGAGAAATAAGACCATCTGCAAGCACAGAACATGAGGTATGCATTAGAAACATTCATTATTCAGTTTTTAAATTCATTAGCAGTTCTAGTGCTGACTATAGGTTCACATCCCAACACCCTCCTTCCCCCATTTCCCTGTAGAATTGGCTTTGCTCTAGTTTAGCACAGCATATGTCTGCGGTTTGGTGCCAGACACTTAGTTGCAAATGTCTTGCATGATTCTGAATGTCCTTCCGAACGCAAGGGCAGAACAAGTGTTGCCAAGAATACAGGGATTAGTCACATGGCCCTCATTTAATTCCCTCTCCTATAAATCTCATGTCTTGGGTGTTTTGATGGCACTACACCTGTACTTGCATGCGTGATTTAGCTCGTACGTGGAAAGGTGGGGCTGTTCCAATCAGCCACGGCGTGCCCATCTGCATCCGAGGCCGCACGTTATGTTCTGCGGAGGGACTCTCTGCCTTATAAATGCTCTTGTATTCTTAACGACGTTCGCATATTATGCTAATGTAGGCCTGTAATAAATTTCCTGGAAGCCACCGGGGCAAATGGGTGCATTGTGTTGTGCGGTTTATTAGGGCAATTAATTTGCCTGCTTCTTATGACGCACATGTAGATACTGTCCTCTACTGGACTTCTTCATCTGAAAAACTCCAAGTAATGATAAGTCAATCAGGGAGCTGGTGAAAAGGCAGCCTGCTTGTCAGCTAGAGAAGCTAAGCTACGGCTTCAAAATGTGATCTCAGGCTAAAGAGAAAACAACTGCCATGTGATTTCATGCCAAAGTACAGGAAGCCATGTGTATGCTTGTTTTGTACCCTATTAGAGATCATAGTGAACCATTAATGGACCCATATCACAGAAACACAATGTGTCTTTAATAAAAGACTTCAGTGTACACACACACACACACACACACACACACACACACACACACACACACACACACACACACACACACACATATA
>JBBIGB010323325.1:0-10035 GCA_037577075.1 Alestopetersius hilgendorfi | reverse complement strand
CGGTATCGGCCGATCACACTTACACAAAATCGGTAATCGGAATCGGCCAAGAAAATTGCAATCGGTGCATCCCTATTAAAAACCTTTTTAGATTAATTTTTAATACAGGTTAGGAAAATGTTTCATTTTTGTTACACTTTTTTTATTCAAACAGTGATTTTACGATTTGGCTAAATAAATACAGGAATAGAGGGTAATAAGGAAGGTACACATGACCCATTCCCTACTGCTGACACCACCCATAACACTTGGAGCTTATGGGATCATTTCCTTGGTGAAAACAAAGACTCACAAAAGAAAGGGTATGAATCAAGAGCAGATCTGGACAGTTTCATAATAGCATCTGTAATCAAATAAAGTGGCTAGAAGAGTGAACACCAAATGCCAGATGAGGATAATCCAGGCAGAACTGTCAAGACATATTTAGGTAGAACTGAATAAGATATAGACTCTTGAAGCAGAGGGTGACTTAACTCTCCTTAGACCATAGCTGAAAGAACTCCAGCCCACCAAATACAATCTGATATCTACATCCTTTAAAAAGGGACAGTAATAATATTAAAGTGTTAACAAGGCAACATATCACTACACTACTGTCACTAAGGCCAAAAATCGCAGCCACTGGTTAAACACAACTGCTTTATAGATTCTGCTGAAAATGTAAATGTTAAAGTGGGAGTTCCAGCTGGCCACTTTGTAGTCATCGGGTTCAGAGGCATGTGTTTTACACACTAAGCTACTACCACCCTGATATGTAAATTGCAGACTTAGATTATGTAAGAACATATGAATGTAGAATGCAGACAATTGTTTTTTTGTTTTTTTTTACTGAAATAGCAATATTGCAAAAGTTGCAACTTCAATGGTATCTAACATTATTCAATGTTGTCTTAACATTTTAAGTGGAAACTTTAACCTGATAACACAGAGCTGTGAACTGGCAGTCTGGTACTCTATATTTAGCATTCAAGCCTCTAGCCTGAAAAAAAGTGGTGGTAGTCTTTGGGGGAAAAGGCATGGAGCTTAATTTATAGAAAATAAACACATTTAAATTTCAACTGCTACACTGGCCATGTTATATTTGATAAATTATGTCAAATTATTTAGCCCTACAAATCAGTTAATGGCATAAAATTCATCTGGAGAATACAGCAATTCAAACTTCACAGAAATGTATGACCTCTGATTTCTTCACTGTGGTCATATAAGAATGAGGAGTAAATAAAGGCAGTTTTATTTATCCAAAATGACCAATGAAACTACATGTGTCTTTTTCTTTGAGATTTAATATGTAGTGTCGATAGCAGTTAAATAATGGTCAATCTGACATATCTGAGTATTCCACCATTAAGAACAGCACTCCAAAAAAATACCTTTTAGGCCAAATCCTTGTTTCAAAACTGTCATGAACCAGTGTCTCAGGTATAAGACATATTTGTTGCATGCAACAACTTTCAGGCAAGGGAGCTTTTAGAGGCATTAAATGCTTTGGATGTCTGGTTCTCATCACCCTGTTCTTAAAAAAAAAAAAAGACAAAGAAAAGCCCTGGTCTTAAATCTGGAGAACAGAGCTTGTCACATCATTCTACTCCAAGTGGCCTTTTTTCTTAAAGTATTATAGTGATCCCAGAAGAAATGACTTGAGTCCTCTGCATTTTACCCATTCACCAAGTTAAGAAGCGGACAGCAGTAAGCAGTGTGTGAAGATGGAACCTTGCTCAAGGGTACCTCAGTGGTGCCACTGGCAGTCCTGGGATTCAAAACAACAACCTATCTCACTTGCCTCTCTACCTCCCCGTATTTCTCCTGTCTCTCTACCATCTCCTGCCCCTCCACCGCACCAACCTCTCCATCTCGCTCTCTCTTACATTTGTTTACATCTTAACTATTTTATTATCAAGACAGGTTCTGAAAAACTTGTGAAGTATTCTTTACTTCACTGCACCTCTCTACCTTACTATCCCACTGGCCTCCCTACCTAACTGCATCTCAACTTTGTTTACATCTTAAGCAGTAAACTATCAAGTCCAGTTCTGAAAAAGCTGTGAATCTTTTAACCCCTTTACCGTTCCAGCAGCTTTGGGTAATGTGTAGTTTGTCTGACTGGCGCTTGGTAATGAGTGGACTGTTTTTCTGACACGACACGCCCCTCATTCATCCTCCTGTTTATTATCAGTCTGGGATTGTTGACAGGCGCCTGAAAGGCTGACTGAAGTAAGGAGAGGCCCCGTGAGGCAAGTTAGCTGTCTTCCTTTAATTTAGCTGGTAGTCCTGCCGCAGAAAACTTTCTGTTGGTGAAACCTGCAACGAGCTGACAGGAGTTATGGGATCTCCATTCAGGAAAACATCCAACAGCGCAGAAAAACGCCAGAAACAAAACAAGACTAACCTGCTCAGATTTTGCTTGCTTCTCATTTCTCACCAACCCAAGATAAGCCAGTCCCTGAGTTTCCCTGACTATCAGACTGAGCGACAGAAAGAGCACATTTTATATTCATAGTTTGATCTAGGCCTCAATATATTTGCTTCATTCAATATCAGTTCAAACATTTATTCTCAGAGTAGCACAGACAACAGATAGGTTTGATGTTAGATGTTTTCCCAAGCGTCCCCAGTTACTGAACACATGCATGGGTAGGTCCAGTTATTCTGACAGCTCAGATGGCGGTTAGGGCTAGCTGGCTAACTTGCATAGCAAATAAACTGACAGCTGAGCAGAGGGACAGGCATATCAGTCCAGAAACACGTGTATGGTGCTGACATTAACTCACCGTTTGTAAGTTCGTGTTTCACAGTAACCAGGTCACCTTCTCCTCCGGATAAGCCTTCGTTAGGAGACGGCATTTTCAGAGCTCCAGCCAGGGTGTCCTCGCTAGCAGCAGAGCCTAGCAGCTAAACTAGGAGTCCACAGTTTGAAGAGGTGAAATCGACGGCTAACATGAATCCAAAAACGACATTATGGTTAGAAAAAAGTAAAGAAAACCCAGCAATTAGAGAAGAAAAGGGCCGTGCAGTAGGTGCATACTCGGAAACACATGCAAGGTGTAGGACGCTACACTGTAGCGCTTCTGCTGCACTACTGCTTCAAAGTAGCAAAGCCCTGCCTGCAGAAACAGCACTGCAGCCAAGCCCCCTTTCAGAGACGCCTAGTAAAGAAACCACACCGCACTTCATACGCCGCTGTCCTCATATAGAGAAAAGTGTTGTCCCGAGCTGGTGTCTATTGAAGAAATCACACCACACTTTACCCCCCACTGTCCCCCAGCAATAAAAGGTGTTATCCTGGGCTGGTGTCTGAACATAATTGTAGTGTTCCTCTGATGATGAGGACTAGAGAGAGACAAGGTAGTTTCAGAAAAGCCTTTTGAAAAACACACACCACACTTTATACTCCACTGTCCTATAGCGTGTCCCCCTAAGATGAAGGCAGTTAGTAGTCCACTGTCCTCCTGTAGTAAAAGGTGTTTAGGACTGCAGTGTCCCTCTAATTATGAAGACAGTTTTATAACCCACTGTCCTCCTATAATAAAACGTGTTGTCCTAAACTGGTGCCTAAACACATTTGTAGTGTCTCCCTAAGGTGAAGACAATTCTTGGTCTTGATGGAGACTATAGAAAGTGAAGGGAGTTTCAGAAACGCAGGAAACCACACACCACGTTTTACAGTCCCATGTCCTCCAATAACAAAACATGTTGTCCCGTGTCACAACACATTTGTACTGTCCTTCTAAGATGAAGGCATTTTATACTCCACTGTCCTCCTACAATAAAAAGTATCCCAAGCTGGTGTCTAAACACACTTGCAGTTTCCCTCCAAGATGAAGGCAGTTTATAGTCCTCCTATAATAAAAGGTGTCCTGAGTTGGTGTTTAAGCACATTTGCAATGTCTAATGATGAAGAGCGAAGGAAGTCAGCCTGGAAAAAATGGATAAAACTACTTTAGATGAATTTTTTTGTACTTGTACGGATGAAAAGCGTCATATTGAGTTCTAAACTGAATCCAGAACCATGATATGTGAGAGCAGATTGGGGCATATCTAGGCTTTTCTGTGGATATCTTGGATAGGTGTATTCTGTAGTTTTGCTTACGTTTAAGGAGTCGTACGAGTGTTGTTTGTGTGTGAATTCCAAAGAAAATGGTTATTGCCTTTATTTACATGATTTTCATCATCTTCTTGAATTTATTAATATATCATTAAGAGCAAGTTCTAAAGAGTAAATAGATACGAATGTATAGAGACTCTTGGAATTATGCAAATTTGCTTTCATTGTAAAAGCAAATACATTGTATATGTATGTGAATACTTATGTGTCTTTTCAGTGATATGTTTTCCGTGTTTTTCCTGTAAAACATAGCGGAACGGATCGACTTTTATTTTGAAGCCTGGTGTTTGTTATTGATGTTGGCTTGAAGCTAGGTTCTCTGTGGCTGGTATAGGATGGCGGCTCTTTTGGAATCGCTGCTCCGGAGAGATAAGGAGCTGGAACAGGCCTTACACTGGCTCAGAGGACCACATGTAAGGGATTTTAATATAACAACTAATATCCTCCGTGTAACGCAATGAAAACGTGTTGTCATTACTCAGCAAGGAAATAGACTGCCTCTAGTTCTAAACTTAGGCTAGTTCTGAGCAACTATTAGCTAATAAAGCTACAGCTAATGAGATGAAAGCTTGATCTCTCATATAAACCTTAAAAATGAGTAAACTACTCCAGCAGGATTTTTTTTTTACTGGTTTTCTATAAGTAAGGTTACTCGTATTATGTTTCACTTAGTTTAAAGTACTTTTTCTTGCATTTCAAAAAATATAAAATCATCTGTCAGATTTATATCGCTGTACTTGTCATGTGGCATCAAAATACTTCTATACGGCATGTTACAGTAAACCTTGTATGTTACATTACATTACGTTACATTCATTTGGCAAATGCTTTTATCCAAAGCGACCAACAATATGTTTCAGAACTGCGTGAGGAACAGAGGAAAGTACTAAGTGCTAAACTTTTGCGAAGGGTGTGCTGCAAGAAGGAGATGCTCTCTGAATACATGAGTTTTCAGGACGTTTTTTAACCTCCTATTGTGTTCATTTAGACTGAACACTCTTTGTGTTCCTGGTCACATTTTATATATTACTACGTAATGTTGTGTTGGAATTTTCTACTATCTCAAATTTATGTGAACATTACATAAACTTTACAAAAATAGCAAATGGAAGTTTTGAACTTCAATTAGCTATTTATGGCTTTTAGGCCTCCTTCACCTAAGGTCATACAACTCATTACAGCGTATGAATGCAATTTTTCTGATGGAACATGTGCAATTTTTTCCTTGGGTGGAACCATCCCTCCGGTACAAAGTGTGCAATTCAAAACGTTATTGTCAATGCCTGTCACTCCACTGTGTACCTGTATTTGTACATATACTCATTGTGTACAGACATATCACTTAGTCTACTTTTGTTTACATATAGTCTGCAATTATATTTATGTAAATATTTTACAACACAGATGCCCATATTCTTCATCTCTATATTGTATAGTGTACACTATACTGCACTGTTAGTATAGTATTTTATTTTTATTCTATTTTATTCTGTTGTCTTTTTGCTGTCTACTTTCTGCCGTGGGACTAAAAAACATAATAGAGAAATTATTTTGATTGAACACATACTAAGATGAAACATTTTGTACTGTTAATAACAGAGTGCCTAATGTCAATGTTTACCAACCAACAATGTTTTTAAACCATTTAATTTTTTTTTTAAATATTGGCATAAAATAACATCTGTTCCCAGTCAAAAATGACCAGTATGATTTATTTAGTGAAGAAAAAGACAAATCATTATTGTGGTTGCTAAGGAAGAAATGGTGGTTGCTATGGTGTCAGAGTGCTAAGGAGTTTCTAGATGGTTGCTATCGGATACAGTGTGGTGGCTGTGGCTTAGGATTTGGTTGCTAAGTAGTTTCTAAGCAGCTTCTATTTGTAAGAGGTGGTTGCTGAAGGGTTTCTGGATTTTTGCTATTGTTTACCAAGTGGTTGCTAGGGAGTTTCCAGATGGTTGCTATGGTATGAAAGGTGGTTGCTATGGTGTAGGAGGTTGTTGCTATGTAGTTTCCAGGTATTTGCTAGGGTGTAGGACTTGTTGGCTGGGGAGTTTCTATGTGGTTACAAAGGTGTACAAGATGGTTACTCAGGTGAAGGAAGTGGTTGCTATGGAGATTTTGGGTGGCAGGCCAATCTCAAAATGTCTTCAGGATTGTCAACAGGTGTGGTTCCCATGAAGTAAAAATTCAATTTGGAGATATTTGGGAAAAAAGGCACATAAGATGCTGTTGTGTGTTTATATTTTTGTATTTATATGTGTGTGTGCCCAAAGGCACCAGCATGGTGGGATGTGGGAATGTTCTTTAAATTCTATTTTATACACAAATCATAGTTTTACTAATTAATTTTCTAATGACAGGTCATTTTTGACCAGGAACACCATGAGTGTTCATAAGTTCAATAAAACAGACATATTTTTATGCATTCCAGTGCCTTGTGTAAACAAAGTCATGGCACCTTACGACAAACCAATTAAATTAACTGCATTTTCTAGAGAGAAAATTTGAAACTCTGTCAGATTTGACTGGAACACAATAGGAGGGTTAAGGCAGCTCATTCCACCAGCCAGGAACCACAAATGAGGAGTCTGTACTGGATTTGCAAGTCGACGATGTATGTACACAAGCACATAAATGACCTTTTTGTAATTTCAGGAATTTGAAGATGAAGACCAAGTTCTTCTGAAAGTTAAGAAACACGAGTTTGTGCCTTTCCTTCTTAATTTCTTGAGAGACCAGAGCAGTAACACTTTGACCCATGGTCCCACTACCCCTGCCAAAACGCCCAGTATTGCTCGGCCCCTCAGAGCCCAGGGCTCCTCTTGTGAGAGGAGGGGAAACAGATCAACAGGACATGGAAACCGCAGCAGTAGCCGAGTCCAGCTCTTCTCACCTGCTCCCCACATATCTCTCCTGGACAATTCAAATGAGCCTGACGTTCAGCTCATTGGCTCTCAGGGCTTTGCAGGCATCAGTACTTTCAGCAGCCCATCGTTCAGTTCTGGATGGAGCCCAGCCACTAGACACACACCTTCTGATCGTCGATCTGCCCAGAGACCTTGTCTTGCTGACTTTATGACTTCACCCCCAGAGACCCAGCCGAGCCCTACCATACATCCACATCGAGGGCGCAGGAGGAGTGGCCCATTTGGGGCATCTGCAGCAGGTCGGCAGACCGGAGCTCGTGGCCCCCAGTCAGAGGAGGGTTGCCGGTGGGATGGTGGAGGGAGGAAGGGCAAAAATGGAGGGAAGATTAATGAGCCATTTTCACCTCCCACACAAGTAGAGCTCAACTTCAACAATTTGGACGAATTTCCCCCAGTGGGTTCATCCCATGCCTCACCCATGTGAGTTATAGAAAATAATAAATCTATAGATTTTAATACGTTTACAAATTTAGTTTAGTTTTTTTTTTTTTTTTTTAATCCTTAGCTAATTTTAGATTGGGTTATTTTCTCCTAATAAGTATAGTACAGTGGCTCTTGCTCAAGAATGAACTATGAGATATATTCAGGCCTTTTTTCCCCCAGAGCAACTAAACCGTCCCGGCGAATCAACCCAACCCCAGTCAGTGCAGAACGACCCAACTCTGAACCCAAAAGCTGCTTCACCTCCACGCCCCTCAGCAAGCCATGCAGTCCTTCTTCCATCCCAGAGCTCATGGGTGCAGGAACAAGTGCCACGAGCCCCCTCTGTCTCCAAGAGGAGAGGGAGCTACTTAAAAAAGAAAGGTATGCACCCATCTTGAAATTCTCACCTCCATCTTCCTCCATTTCTTTTCTCTGTTGCTGCATCTGTTTCTTCATAATGTCTTTTTTTTTTCAGGTCAAAACTTGCACAGCAGAACAGCTCCCCCCTGAAACCTACCCCGGGTGTTTGCACACCCACCAGACCAGTGAGATCAGGTTCTAAGGTCACTCCTGATCCTCAGGCACTCTGCCCTGACCCTGCCAAAGTGATTCATGCACCAGAGCTGAATGTTTTAGCTGAGCTATACTGTGTATGCATTTCAGGTGAGTTACCACCAGGGGGTGCAGTAAAATAGCACATTAAGGACGTGATAACATTACAGTGAGAGTTTTATGATAAATAAAATGTATACTTTTCCTTTTCTTTGATTTTAAGACAAAACATGTTTGCACACAAACTTTGATACTTCTGTTCTTAGCTGTGTGGTGTACTTTTTTTTATTGCATACAATAAGCAATACAATAGGTTCCTTAGATCATCTCATGTTGACTGTAGACCTGCAAAATCAGAAATGGTCAAGGAATATATTCAATATATTCCTGTCCCCAACTGAACATAGTTGTTCTTCCTTCAAATAGACAAACTATATTCTAATGAATGTGAGAACAATGCTACTTGTGGAGCACACATTCACAGTGATTTAAGTTAAGTATAACACAACTAAGGCAAACCCAAGAAGCAAACTTATCACCAAACGTGTCTTTGTTCATCATCTTCATCTAGGTATAAAAGCAAAATTGCATGCATTTGTATTTTTCTGCCAAATGATTCTTTAATGATTTCTTTAAATAAACTACTTTTTGTGATTTGGTGAATAATTATTTTGACTTGAACTGTGATCCTTACAGAGAACCTGGTGCCATGTGTGTTTTTGGAGCTGTTCTTTGTAATGCAGTTGTTGACTACACTAAGTGTGTCAGGCTCTGAAGCCATGGAACAGGATTCCAGTGTGTGTGGGGGAAAAACAGGTTTGTGTGCATCTATCATTTTCTCATTAGTCAGCTCTTTGTGTCAGCATTTATGCTCAAGCTTTCTGTTCTCTTGTCCATGTCACTTTAAAGATGCTCTTGAGAGATCGTACCTTGGGAATGTCCACAACTGTGTGTATTTCGCAGTGCGTGTTCTGGAGAATCAGTTTCCGTGAGTGTCTTTAGCCTCTATTATCCTGAGTGCTTTGCTCTGTGTCATGACTAATTGCTCCTTTGCTTACTGTCTCTCAGGCTGCTGTCACACCTGGATCGGTGCACATTGCGCCTCCTGGCAGAGAATGAAAGAGTAGGGGCTTTCTGTCCATCCTTGAGGGATCGTCTTGTGCAAACTCAAGACTCTTGTACTGCCAAAGTATGCAATCCATTTAAACAAACAGTTCCCTGAAAAAGCATATTTCCAAGAAGTTGTTAATCAACGAAGACATGTTTGGTGTACCAGTTTTGCTTCGGTTTTTAAGTTTCAACGGTTAAAAGTTATGTTCATGTTTTTTAGTTCACTGTCAGCTAGATGAAGTTTAAGGAGGTTAAGAAGAGTTTTGCGGATGGTTTTGTATTGTGACCGTTCTGTTTTGGCAACATTAGCCTTGACTGTACTTAGAATTTACATTCTCAGTGAATAGGCTTATTAAGGCTTATTAATTTGAATGTAAACCGAGTACATTTCATTTAGTAGCATGAACATCGTCTATGAGGAGGGAGCACTTCGAATTTAACAGCACAACCACACAAGAACCTCATGAATACATGCATGCTTTGTATGCACATGAAGTGGAATGTTTGTTTAAATTTGGAATATATATATATATATATATATATATATATTAATTAGAGGTGGGCAAAAATTAATTTTGTTAATATAGATTAATCTCATTGTAATCTTGGAATTAATCTAGATTAATCTACATTAAAATGCCTCATTTGAATTCTGCCGAAGGTCTGAAGCCCCCCCCCCCCCAAAAAAAAAAAAAGATCCCAATGCCTATTTTTATAGTGTAAACCATAAATATGCCTCCAAGAGAGCGAGAGAGAGACAGAGAGAGAGAGAGTGAGACACACTCCAGAAAAGTCACAAACAAGAGAGAGAGTAAGAGAGAGAGAAAGGCACAGAGAGAGCGCGAGAGAGCGCGAGAGAGAGAGAGAGAGAGAGAGAGAGAGAGAGAGAGAGAGAGAGAGAGAGAGAGAGAGAGAGAG
>JBBIGB010323315.1:0-10035 GCA_037577075.1 Alestopetersius hilgendorfi | reverse complement strand
CAAAGGCAACTATTCATTTTTAAGTGATAAACATTGAAAGGGGTCAAATTGACCCCAAGGAGAATAGGAGGGTTAAGGGTTTAATGTGTGTAGATAATATAGTTATTGACAATATGCCTACGTTGATAATGATAAGAACTACCACATTGACAAAGTTAGAGCTGGCATTTTGACTAATACCAGCAAGTAGCTCTGCAAACCCACAGGCTCAATCTACATTTCAGTGTGTTTTGATGTACATTATCATTAGATAAAATGTTGGTATAATCATGGGTCATCATTGGTATAATGGAGCAGCTAGTATCCTGCAATTGAAAGGTCGTTGGTTTGAGTCCCAGAACTGCCAGTGGTAGCACTGAAGTACCCTTGAGCAAGGTTTTATTTTCACACACTCCTCCTTGGGTATACCCCATACCCAATGGCAGACCACTGTTTCCCTTGGTGAATGTGTTAAAGAATTTCACACTGTGTGCTGTGCTGTGATGTGTTCACATGGGCCACAATACTTGTCGATTTAGTGCTATTGACAGTGTTCACTGATTAAACAGTTGTTTTCAGTGGCAAAGAAACACATTTTGCTCATTATTTTGCACACCCTGTGCCTTAAGGTGTTAAGTATGTACAGATGAAGAGGAAATTGACTTTAGTCTAGACTACACTGTTGCTTTCATGGAAACACTGTTTGCTGTGCCAACATAAACTAGCCTGCTCAAAACAGCGCTTTACAATAGAGATTTCTGTAATGGAAAGAAGTACATTTGAAAACTTAAGTTTACTTTTATTATTCACTGGTATCCCTCACACTCCCACAAATCTCACTCACTGAAAACTGTTGGTAAATGTCAGTCGTGCCCCTGTATACTGTATAACTACGAAAAAGTTTGAACTCACTGGTGGGTCATGGCCATTTAAGGAGTTAGCCAGAGAAGGCTGAGATTTTCACACACAAAATAATCTCCATCGTG
Source organism: Alestopetersius hilgendorfi (assembly GCA_037577075.1). Lineage (NCBI taxonomy): Eukaryota > Metazoa > Chordata > Actinopteri > Characiformes > Alestidae > Alestopetersius > Alestopetersius hilgendorfi. The sequence goes on along the minus strand of JBBIGB010323315.1, from coordinate 9,070 downwards.
AGAAATAGCTAGCAGCTTGTTGTAGCTGGCAGATTGTAGCATATGGCATGACATTGCAAAAAATGGCAAAAAATAGCATGTTTTTTGTTCAGTATGTGTAAACTTTGAGGAAAGTAAAATGTTGTTTTAAATTTTTATGGCTGCTGACCACAAGAAGTCATCTCTTGAGCTCCCTTGTAGCTGGGTTTCCCTTTTTTCCTCGATAGGACACTCAAACCATAGGCAGTGGACCCAGATGCTTGAATAGTTTGGGACGGTGTACTATGCAAACTAGGGGCAAGGTTGAGAGGGAAAAGCTCATTCGTCACAGTGCTATGCATTTAACACCACAGTTACGAGCCTATTTACTTGTAGCTTTAATTGCTGGATTTAGCAGGTCATGCACCATGACCTCAAGTAGTGCAGAAAAATGAACACCCCAAGTGTTCCAGCTACGGAGGCGGCCCTCTGGAGAAGGGAGAGATGGCGTTTTGATTCAAGATTAATGGGGATTAGGCCGGCCAAAAAGTCTGGTCTTCTCAGCCAAATCTTAACACACAACTCAAGGTCTGAGTCACTTCCAGCAGTCTGTCATGACTTTGCAAATGTACTGCTCACTTAGTACAGCTGAAAGTAGCACTGCTGGACATGTTTGTTTTCTCAAACATGAGTTCAGCAATATGACACTGAAATATTTGTGCCAATCAGAAAAGTAAACGAGCACCCAAATACACTGCTCAATCCTATTTCTCAGCACTAGGATTAGCATTATCATCTTGGTGTAGGGTCTACTGAAGTGGCATGCATGCTTATGAAACTGTTCTTTCCTAAGAGACATGTTTTTCAAGACGTTCTCAGGCTATTTGTGACCTAATGATTCCGCTGGCTGATTTCCCTGATTTTCTTCGTTTCCAGCCAATTGAACGTCTAATTGGGCTGGGTCCCCGACTCTCCTGCGGTTACTCTGAGGAAAACAATGACTATAGATCTGGACGATACAGCAAAAGAGAAATTGATGTTGAATTGAGGAACCAATACTTGAATAGTAACATAAACGGCTCTTAAATAATATGATTATATTCTTCAAAAACATTGTTTTCCGAAATCACACCATTCCATAGTTTCCAGTTTCCCAGTGTTCTCCCCTGTTAAATTAGCTGTTCATTCAAAAAGAAGTATCTGTTTCATTCTAAACCGTGAAAATAAAGAAACAGTTTGCATGGAAAAAAGTGTATAGACGTATATATATTTTTTTATTCTGGCCTGGCACGCCTCTAATATCAAGCACAAATGGCCACTTTACTCCTAAGAGATTCACTGTTTTTTTAAAACACAATAAATCACAAGTCCTTCATTTCTCTCTTGTATGAATCCAAAAATGTAATGAATCTGGAAAGACGATTAGTGTTGTAATGATTTATTTTATTTCTGCATTAATGGCCCCTTATCAGTCTTATTTTACAAGGGTTAAGGGAGGAGGGATAGTCATTCCTCTTAAAGGGTGACATGAAAATCAAAGGGCTTTTAGTTCAGCACGTATTTAATAATGACATTGTATTATATTGTACATTATGTTGCAGTTTGTAAATGGGCCATAACGTTATGGTTGGCTTTGTGACTATTTCTACTTATCTTAGCAGCCAGTCCTACAAAATAACAATAGTTTATTTCCAACAAATATTTTCAATTCTTGATCCTCCCGCATTTATATACTGTTAAAATAACATGAGCCTCTGGTCCAAGAATCACATTCCCTGGTCCCCGCTCCTAGACCGCCTTGCTCACAGCACTCAATCATCCGAATCTGAAGGTTAGGATATACAGCAAGGCAGCTAGCGTGCCGTGTGTACTTGTTTTTATTCAAACTACAGGCACCACAAGGAAGCAGTAACACTGGAAAGAATGTGGCGTTCTTGAATTACCTACAAGTTCTCCTCCAATAAACAAGGCTGCTTGACATTATTAGAGAGACCAAAACAGATAGGAGACAGAAATGCAAGCGGAAAGTCAAATAAATGACTGTCTGAAGGTGCCAGGGTAAACACTTGGGGGCAATGTAGTAAATTCTTTATTAGGGCATGAAAAAAGATTAAATCATGCAATTAAGTATCATTTGTCTTTTGCCCAAGATCTCAAAGCATACGGTTAAACTAGAGGACAAATAGTTCAAAGCTTTATAGATGTCTTTCTAAGTAATCCCATGCTGTCATCCACATAATGCGATAAAGGGCAGTGTCATGTCGTGCGTGTCCACTTAAGACAAATAACAATACCGTTACATGGTTGTAATAGCCTTTGTCATCTGTGTGGTATCCAATGAACTAATACTCTATAAATAGCAATAGACCTCAGCTTCATGTTTTCTGGTGCATCATGTTTTACTCCTATAAACTGAAATAAATAGATAGATAGATAGATAGATAGATAGATAGATAGATAGATAGATAGATAGATAGATAGATAGATAGATAGACAGACAGATAGTAAGTAACCCCCATTTTATCTAAAGTTTTTACATCATTTACATCATTATGATAGTAAATGTCAGTACACTGCATTGCAGGTTGCTGTGAAGCTGCAGACTGGCCAGGGTGCCCTTGCTGACCCTGTCCATAGCTCTAGCATAGTCTACAGTGGGCGTTTGAAAATGGATCATGGAGAAATGGAAGAAGTTAGTCTGATCTGATCACATTTCCATTACATCATGTGAACAGCCGTGTGTGTGTGTGTGTGTGTGTGTGTGTGTGTGTGTGTGTGTGTTGCTTACCTGGGGGAACCAGTATGCCCTTGAAAAAAACAAGCTGACAGAAGACACAATTTTAGACAGGTGGTTTTATTGTTACGTCCGACCAGTTTATACTGAAAGTGGATTCACGCTTGTTGAGTAGAAGAGGGAGAGGAGATATTTCATTATGATGGTCTTATTTTTCAGAGTGAAAAATGCATTTCATCATCTTTATTCTTTAATGTAAAGGGTTAGATTAAATATTACAGGAAACAACAGGTTGATAACAAATTTGTAGAAAACATCTGACATAATAACATAACCCTAATAATACTGAGAGAATAGGATAGAAGATTAAAATTCAAAATGAAACAAAAATTATAAATGTCTATCAACAAGTTATAAATAAATTAATAAAACTTGTAAGTGAAATAAAAATCAGGCTCTTGAATAAAATAATCAGAGAAAAAATCACATAAAATCAGGTGTCAGGCCCATGGTCAGTGGTAGCTAGGGGCTCTTTCGGTTTGTAAGGACTCTTATTTTGAAGTGTTTTGATTTTTCCTCGGTTTAGATCTGTCTTTTTTTTTTTGTGGTACTGGTGTCGATCCACCATCTTTTCGATGTGAGTGTTCTGTTGGGTTTCTTTTGTTTGTTTGTAGGCCCTTATATATTTTGTTTGTGTTTTTTAAAAAATAAAGCAAATCATGGAAACCTGCAACTACATCTTCATCCCTTGGCTCCCCAATGTTAAAAAAACCCAGTTAAAATAAATAATCTAAAATCATCAACTAAAGGACTACAAAAAGAAAAGTAGGAACTAGGGAGATGGAACTTAACATATCTTGTTTCATATTCCATCCAGGTGCCCCATAATTACAAGCTGATTTCTCGAGCTCAGTAAAGGTTTGGGGGACCTGGAGTGCAATAAAATCACTTAAGTGGCTTTGGAAGAGTCCATTATTAACAATGAGCATGGATATATGGAGATATGGAGGCATTTGGCCAATGAGAGGTTTAAAAAATAGCCAATGAGATTCTCTTCATACAGATAGAGAAGTTCATCCAGCCCTACCAAAGAGTGCACAGTAATAAGTCATGTAGAGGCCTCCTTTAATGGACTGCAGATCAGAGTGGTAAACAGAATCCAGGGTTTTAAGAGAGCTAGCTTTGGCAGTTCTGTACAGCACATCACCGTAATCAAGGACAGGCAGGAAAGTTGCCTCCTCGATCACATCCCTGGTGTGCACAGGGAAGCAAGCTTTCCATAGAAGAAGCCGAGTTTCTGTCTCAATTTGTTTGTGATTTTGCCATGTGTAAAATTTTCTGGTACTTATATTCAGTGACTCTGTCACTATTGAATCCCTTTAAAGTAAATATACCTTTCACATTAAAATCAGTGCAAAAACAGCATGCATTTTTTTTTGTCTTTGTAGAAAACCAAAATGTACTTTTAATGCAGGTTGTTCAATTGCAGAAAATTTATTTCTAGTATGAATATGCTTTACATCCTGTTATAGGTAATACAATGTCGCTTATACAAATTGAAAGAAAAATATACAAAAAATATTTAAATTGGACCTAAAACAGAACCTTGTGGGACACCTTTCATTATGGGTAGAAGCACACATTTACATTTACAGCTTGTCTGTTGGAGAGGTCGCTCCGAAACCATGCTATAGCCTCACTCCATCTCCGTCTCCATCTTTTTTAGCAGCAGGGGATGGTCTATTGTACTGAAAGCTTTTGACAGATCTGTGAAAAAGGCAGCACATTGTATCTTTCTGTCCAGTATTTTCTCTGAATGCCTGACTGCTCAGAACCTTTAAGTTTTTAAGTTGTTTTCTTTCTAAATTCGTTAAATAACTGAACATCTTTGTGAAATTTTGGAAAGCCTTTTCATGGAAACCTTTGTGTGTGGCAGACTTTTGGGACAGCCTGTATGTACTAGTTTGCACAAGGACAGTTGATAAGCTGATGATTAAACAGCATCTCATAATGACCTCTTTTGGGATGAAAGACACCGCATGAGCATCTAATTAGATTATACCATGGATGATAATGAGGGTGTTTTGAAAATGATTTTTCCTCCATTCCAGGACTGAAATGCTTCATTCAAGGACACCACATTAGTTTGCAACTCTGCTATGGATAAAATGTTTTGCCTTTGTGGAAGTGATTTCGTTTCTTTATGTCGCTGTACGGAGCACCAGTTTGGGAATAACTTGCTCCACTGGAGCATTTGAAGTACTTTAACAGGTAGATTAAATAGTGAACCCGCTGAAGAAGCTTTGCATGGTCATTCATTCTGAGGGCTATTAAGACTTAAAAGTTAAGACTTTTGAGATGTAAGATGTCTAAAGTTGTGTTTAATTGATCAAAGCAGAGCAAGGGCTCTTAAAAGATTAAGGTAAATGACTTCTGACATACTGAGCTGGAACATTAAGGGGCTGACGTCATTTCCAAATGATCCCATATTCTGTGCAAAAAAGAGTTTTTTTTTTATTCTTCAAAGCTTATATTTTTTTGTTCTAGATACGTTTACTGAAGAAGTTGTCTACAGGTTATCTGAAGGGGTGAGCCTGTTTGAAATGAGCAGTTGTTAGAACTATTTAAAATGGCCAAATCTCCAAAGATCTTAAAAGACAGACACAAGGAATGTTTGAATGATGATTAATTATTGCTAGTAAATATTGAACAGTTGTATGAGACAAGATTTTAATCACTGTTTTTGTTGCTGGCACATTTGCATGCTTGAAAATATGTCTCTAGCAATCTTAAAGTGGGCACAGAGGTCTTTGGCACGTTTAAGAGGGGGAAGGTAAGAATTTTAGCTCGCCGCTGATGGAGAGTTTAAATGAGCCGAAAACGAAGTGATGATTTTCAGTGTCATTGGATTTTGTTTTGCTCTGAAGGTGTCTTGCCTGGCCGTTTATCTCAGCATGGATTCCAAGAAGATCTCATTAGGCAAATTTGGGCTTTGGTTCAACCTTCACCTCCAGAGAGCACATTTTAATAAGCACTGCATCTGTCAGGCAGTCACTGAAAGAACTGTACTGACATATGGCATTTTCTCTAGGAAAGGACCTCTCGCTGTTTAATGTGCATGTTTATACCAACTTGAAAACTGACTTATCAAGGCAAAGCCACCGTGGCTTTACTAATATTTTCCAGTTTCAGGACGGCTATCAATTAAACCATTTGGATATCACATGTTCCAGCATTTTGGACAGCACCGGGCCAGTTTTTGTTTTTATCAATCATCTCTGAAGCTGTCTCCTACATCATTTCTGAGACTTCCTCTCACATCAGTGGAAAAAGATAGGACCCCAGACAGCTCTTAAGCACCTTTTGGAGTTCCATTTAAATACAGCTGTTCTCAAGACGTCCCCGGCTTAAATGAAAAATACATCAGCATAATCTGTGCATGGTGATAAAAAAAAAAAATACGGCAGGAAATGAGGTCCACGTAGTTTTTTCTTTAGGAGAAAACCACAAGCCAAAAATAGCGACAGTAAGCCAAAATAATGACATGACTTAGCACCCAGCTACATGTTTTTAATAGTGCAGCTACCAGGAAAAGGCCAAGCTGTAAAAAACTATAAAAGTGGACATTTAAATAAAACTACTTTCCACTTTAAAAGGTAAACTAATGAATGTGCCACTGAAGGTATGAAGCCGTTTTCCATTCCCTCTATCTTTGTCATAACAAACGGACACAGAATTGAGGACAGTCATTTGCTGGACAGTAATTAGATACCCCTGAAGCTATCATGCAGGTGTTGGACAGAACTCTGCGCCATTCTGAGATGAATTTTATTCAGGAGACTAAATTATTGCAGAGCCTTAGGGGCGTGCCAATGAAGCGAAAAAGTCATCTGTGAAGTGTTTACACACGAGCCCCGTACAGAATATGGCACAGGCCTGCAATTTTAAGTTCAGCCTGGGGCCTCTGAGATCTGCATGCCTTAAGGGAGTTGCTTAAAGCTCCTCTCGGGGTCACTTTCACTTGCAAGGACATACCAAAGCAGATCACAGGTCATGGGTTGAGAGAATCTCCTACTGAATAATTTAAACGCTATTTGTGGTGTCAAAACCCATGAATTAAGTGGATTTACTCAGAAAGGTTGAGAGATCAAGTTGCTGACCCTCTCGCCTGGAAAAAAGTCATGTGTGCTTCTCTGAATCAGCACCATTTACAACAGTGCATGGGACATGAGACACTCCCTGAACTCTTGCAGTAACTTTTCTTTTTCTTGCAGTCTTAGAACAACAGCTATACATTAAACCATGTGGTCCTGTTGTGGGACTTTTGTGTCCAGTTCACATGCTATTTTTTTTTTACCATCTGTGTTATGTGTGTTATTTATCTGTGTTATGGAATATGGAATGACATTTCCTAAAGGTCTGGAATTTTTTTCAGATCTTTAATTTTTTACTTCAACCCATTAAATATATCAATAATATACTCCATGCATCCAATTGAAACCTATGAAAACTAAATTTTTTAATTCCTTGTCGTTCACACTTTTAAATCATACAATTTAGGTTAAAATGTTTTCTTCTTGAACTAAACTCTTGAGAGAAACTAAACTCTTGAGAAATTTAGTTTTTAGTGGTTTCTACCAGATATATTTTATCCATTTTTGGTCCCCGTAAGAAACTGAGGATATAGAAAATGGCCATTATTGAGGTTGAGGAAGTGCATTGTGCAAACAAACTTGTATTTGAAGGATTAAAAAAAACAAACAAAGGAATGAATGTTTGATACTTATGACAAGAACTGGTGTTATTTAAAACCCTTGTGTAGTAAAAATAGCAAAAAAATATATATAGAATATAAATATAAATTATATATAAATATAATGCCAATATATATCAATATATCAAAATATTATATAAAATTGTTCGCTTGGCCAAAAATGGATAAATTACATAATCTGATAGAAACCACTAAAAACTACATTTTACAAGTATTGAGTTTAGAATGAAAGCAATTTAACCTAAACTGTATGACTTAACAGTGTAAATAACAAGGAATTGAAACATTTAGTTTTAATGGGTTTCAATTGGCCAAAAGTGGCCACAAACACGGAGAATGTATAGTAAAAACGAACAGGGCCAGAGGGTTAATATAGCAGTTATATATAAGACATATACCACATTTCCCACAAAATAAGTTGCAGTTAGTTTGTAAAATGCAGGGTTCAGGGAACTAGCCTCAGTGAAATTGCCTCGACGGCCATAGAAATAAGAACAATGTCAGAACAATCCTCAGAGGTGCAAGAGTCTCATGGGATCGGAGAAAATGGGTTCTACAGAAAGTAATTCCAAATAAGCATGTGTCTGTCTCCACAGTAGAAAGTAAATACTTGGAAAGTGGAAAGTGAAGATATCCTTGGTAAAATATATTTTCTATTTATATAATATATAACTAGAATATTTATATATTTATAATTTCACATGCTCTAAAATATAACATCGCTGCATTCATATATTTTAGACGTATTTAATTATAAATGTATCACTACTGCAGGTATTACATCATATTATTTAGATGAACAATTGACACTAAAGAGATTCACATGGTTAAAGGATTATAAAATAGGCAAAACTTCTCACTAATTTTTGCTTAAATTTGTATATTAAGCTTTCCAGCTTTCATATTGATACCAGAGGCCAAACAGTTTTGATGCAGTGTTTGTCTGGAGTCTGTGGTTGAGTGCATATGGACAACCATAATTATTAACAGGACTTAATCCTCACATTTATGAGTGAAAAATGTTAACGCAGGATACACCTACACACTTACACAAGCTGTTTAACCTTCAGCTTGAGGCCCTGTGCATCTAAAATCAATTATAGTGATTGACCTCCTAGACTCCTCAGTGAGGACTCTAGAACAATTAAGCCACTAATTTGCTTCAGAATGTAATTATATCTGGGATAAATTGAGAGGTCAGTTTAAATATCCAGTTTAAACAGAGACAAGCTGGTTGAAATCTGTTTCGAGAAAAGGATACAGTACACTTTATTAAAATTTATTCAAGTATAGATTTTTTTAGGCAATTGCTTCATACACAGAATCCAACCTAAAGAATGCAGGGGGTCTCAACAGTCTCAACAGTTTCAAGTTTAGGACACTGACTCCCATAAAAACAAATCGAGACATGAGTGTTTTGGCATACGCCATGAGCCTCGTACTTACAGGCTACGTGGGTGAACTAGTTTAGTTGTGTGCGGCGGAAAACACACAGAATACAGCATGTGTGAGGGAGCTGCAGCCCATTTACATTTACAGCATTTATCAAACGCTTTTATCCAAAGCGACTTCCATTCCCTACCTACAGGGGGCAGTCTCTCCCT
>JBBIGB010323274.1:0-10037 GCA_037577075.1 Alestopetersius hilgendorfi | reverse complement strand
CCTGAGCAAGGTACCGTCCCCACACACTGCTCCCCGGGCGCCGTGTTCATGGCTGCCCCCTACTTCACTTGGTGAATGCAGGGGGTTAAATGCAGAGGGTGAATTTCGTGCTGTTCACACTGTGTGCAGTGTTGTGTTCATGTATGACCGAATGATCACTTTCATTCATTAACATTAATTACATCCTCTACCCTTTATTTTCCTAGATTTGAGAGGCCACTCATGCCACAATAAGGGTGAATGGGTGAATGCGACCACAGGTGAGATGCACTGCAAATGGACTTGCTTCTCTCAACCAGTAATACACTCGATGGACTAAATGGACTAAAGTGGGTCATACACCAAATGGTTCCACTTATAAAGGTATCTTTGAATCAGAACCTTTTTGTAATCATTCTGATCCAGACACCATTTCTCACATTTCTCTCTCTCGCCCTCTCCCTACCCTCTCTCCCTTTCTCTCCATCTCTCTCTCTCTCTCTCTCTCTCTCTCTCTCTCAAGGCATCGCAATAGTGGCAAACCAGGACAAATCACATATCAGTGACACATTGCACATGATCATGGAAGTAGCATGCAGGACACATTGCTCTCATTCTAAGAGCAGAAATACACATTTTAAATACTGTTTTCTATTATGAGACCTTGTTTTTGTGTGTATAGAGGCTACTTCTGGGCCTATTCAGCCCATAGCAGCTTAGCGCCCATCCAAGATGCTCTAAGGAGTGTTTCAGTCATTCGCATATACCAGTTTTAGGGCACGGTAACAAAAACAACCTATATAACTACAAATGATAAAGAGAGCTTGGAAAATGGTCATGTAAAAAAGTAAATCATTCTAAGTGGATATTTTGTAAGTGGATTAAATTTAAAAATGTGAGTTAAATTCAAGATATGGGTCCTTTATAAGTGAAAGTAGAGTTGAGTGACAATATAATATTTTAATGAATTTAATATAATAAATATATTGGAAGTTTTCTTTGTCCAGTGGTCGGTGATGTGTGCAGCCGCTAATGGGGGCATAAAGACAAATTAGAATCAGCTCCTTTTTGCACAGGTGTGAGATTTTTTGGAAGTTCTGGACTGTCAAGCAAGACTGACATTAGAAATTTGTTCTTGATGTAAACAAAACTGTATGAAAAAGGTGTATTTTAATTCCCTTGGAATTTTTATTTAGTAAAGGAACTGTATTATTGTTTAATAATAAGTATTTCCCACCCCTGACGACACCACATTAATGGATAATTTTGACCAGGAATATCCAGTAACAGAAGCTAATGTGATATCCGAGGACACTCCAAGGTTTCCAGCTGTTTCAGTGATGATTCGGACTATAAAGAGTTTCACAATAGTTCTCTCTGGACGTTGGAGAATCACCCAGGAGAACTGTGTGGCCAGCGTCCGAGCAGAAAAGAAAAGGTCAAACTCCTGAGGCTGTGAGTGTTTCAGAAATTTAACAGAAACAGTCCATGTGTATGGGAAAACTCATCTGACCCCGAACTAAGAGGATTCCACTTCTAAAGTTGAAATTGTTCTTATTACAAAGAACAAAAAAGATTTGTGTATACTAAAGCCTAATAAGGTTTTGTCTTATCTCTTAACCTGGGTCCTGGAGGCTGCCTTGCTCTGCACATTTGAACATTTTTCATGCTCTCAACACCCGATCTATCTTATTAGCTCATTATCAACACCTCACTGAGATGACATGGGTGCATTAAAGCAGAAAAAAGAATGTACATGTCAGGGAGTCCGCAGGACCAGGGCTGGAAACCAGTGGCGTACTTGTGCTGCCCATCAAATTCTGGGGATGCTTATACTTCTCTATAAGTGTCACAAGTAATGTTTGCTTTTCACTGTTACTTTCAGTTAAGAAAGAACAGATGCCTGTAAAAGTTGCATTTTACATGATATATCAGAAATAGCCTGATATGTAAAGCCATAAACTTTGAGAAACATGCTGTAAAGAGTATTACAAGTAAACATGGGTTAAACATGAGTTAAACCAAATAGCTTCCTAATCCCTACATAGTACACTATGTGGAAATTAAAATATAGGCTCCGGTACCTATAACAAAGTGCACTATATGTGCACCATTTCGGATGAAATGTGCATCCAGACAGATGTATTAGTAACAGCTTATCGTTATCGTTATAGATCGTTATGTGGCATCAGTATCAGTACTGGAAATGAAAAAGTGGTAACTCTTGTTGCATTAATGCAGGGCAGATATGCACTAATGCTCTAGGTATAACACATCAAAGTGATATGAAAGTTTGTCTAAATAATTAGATTTTTCTTTGTGAGTCCTGATAAGTGCTGACATCACAACAATGGAATAAAGTGTGTGCCCTTTAGCATTATTACCAAGGTAAGGCTTTTGTTAGGAACCAGAAAGTTAGAAACAGTAACTTCATGCCAAGGTACAAAGAAAACAGTCTAATGAATTAAAAACATTTAGCTAAGCGAAGCATCCTCAGATTTTGTCGGGTAGCAGGAGGCGGAACTGGTCCAAAATCCCACTATTTTGAATTGTTTAGTGTTTTCACCACTCTGACACACCTGATTCAGCTCATCAGCTCATTATCCTGCTGCTTGAGCTGTTTCAGGTGTGTTGTGGTGAGGAAAACACTAGGCCGTGCTGTGCTACAGGTTTCTGGAGCCAAATCTTAGTTCTGTTGCTGTGTTTGAATGGAGCAGCTGTGACCACCATCCCCGGGGGAAGACCTTTCCCATTTTCTTCTGTTCTTCATCTCCTTTTTAATGGAATCATTTTTTTTTTTGCCACAAAAAAGGATTTTGCAAATGAAACAGTCTAATATTTTTCTTTGTATTGGCTGCTGGACAGGTGGTGTACCGAGCAAAACCTCCATACACAGGTCACTGGACCGGAAAAAAAAAAACATTTAAAACTAAAAAGAACAAAGAAGAAAGAGATTACCCAACTAAGATGATTTCCAGAAAAACTAGCAACTATTTAAAAACCGAGACTAAGAACAAAAGGCGAAATGCATACATACATGCTGGTCTTGCGCAATCCCTTGTGTTGTGGTAAATTCTGTGAAAGTGTGTCTTGCATTCGGATGAGAACTTGACTGGCCCTGCTTGGGAGAAAGAAATTTTTTTTAATCAGGATTATGATTTGGCAAATTCGTGAACCTTAAGTCAAGAACATTACAAGAGCATTACTGGGGAGATTTAAAAAAAAACACACCGTGTGTAAGATAAAGACTCTCCTATAATTTATCTATGCTTCACTGCAACATTTTATTTCATGATTCAGTTTTTTTCCCATCAATGGAGAGACCTGATGATGTCAAACTTCTATTTCTAAATCCAAGTCATCCACATTTTAGTTGTGCAGAGACCCAGAAGGACAAATCGCACATGTTAATGCTTGACATGACATCACAAGAGGGAGCAGATTTAATGATTCCAATAAAGTGTGTCTAGCTCTTTGTATGAGCTTCTGCATAATGGATTTTTACACCAATTACCGCAACCAAAAGAGTTAGGCTGAGGTCTTGAGACGAATAATCAGCTTTAACATGCTTTTCCTACTGACATGCTGCTGGACGGGCCATGAAAAGTCTCTCTCTCTCTCTCTCTCTCTCTCTCTCTCTCTCTCTCACACACACACACACACAGTCCAGCATGCAGCAGTTTGACTTGTGACTTGCACTGCATGACACCAGCTCACTGCTTTGTGAGAATGAAGAGTTTTCACATCAGAAGGCTAATTAAAGTGTTAGGTACACAGACTGTATATTATGGGTTATATCATTGAGATGACCACAAATAGCATGATTTTGGGCACCTAGAACTCACATTTTACTTTACTACATTTTACTTTTAATTCAAATGGATGTGTTAAAGAATAACAATGCAGATAAGGCTGCCATGATTGGAGCTGGTAGCCGCTGTGTTTCTGGCTGCCCACTGCTTCACTTGGTGAATGGGTTAAATACAGCGAAAGAATTTTCTGCTGTTCACTGTTACACCTCTGGGGGGTTATGTGGAGGAACGGCCGCTAGAGGTCGTCCTTGGGTTGTGTGTTTTTCTTGTCTTGTGCATGTCTTTTATTTTGACACCCATGTACTGGTTGGTCAGAGTATATATGTTTGTCACTGTGGGGTTCTTTTTGTGGGTTCACCATTATTCTTTCCGTCATGAATGCTGTCTTTGTGTTTGCTATATGCATCGGCCCTCGTGCCAGGTTTCAGTTCAGTTTTGGGAAAAAAATCAAGCCAAAAAATTGTCTGCTTTTGTGCCTCCTGCGTGTGTGAGACAGGGCGGTGAAGCGTAACATTCACACTGTGTTTTATTTTGAAGTGAATTACATGTAGATGTTAGAAAGAAGTGAACATTTTAAACATGCATTCAATGATCTTTGTTAAATTATGAAAAACAATGGTTTGAAAATGCTTATGCTTATAAAGGATGTCTCTGTTGTTTTCAGGTCCATAAACTTCACTGGCTGGGGTTACTTTAAGTATTTTGGAGTATGTCCATATTTAGAGTAATTGGAGTATGTCCATATTTACCACTTTTGTTCAAAAGTTTAGAATCACTGTTTTCAATAATTGTAAAATGATAAAAATAAAATGATACATATATTAATTTGCAATGCTGTGATAGTCCACAGACTTAACTCATTTGTGGGAAGCTGAAAAAACACAACAATGTAAATAGTACAGAATGGTCATTCTGTTCAATATATTAGACACAGCTATCTAGATTTAATGTGTAAATGACCAGCACCAATCAATGACCCACTTTAGCACGTTCATGTCATACGCCACACTCCTTCTCCCTCCCAGTTCTAATCTCAAAACTAAATTAATACCATGTATGGATACTTTTTTACTTCATTAAAATGGCATGACAATATTAAAGTATGGACCCAGTATTGTGTACTGAATCAAATTGTGGACTGAATATGTCATTACACCCCTATTTACAATGATGAACAAACCCTTAGGTAAAGGTCATTAAAACTGAGAAAGCAGTACAGCACTGAGAATAACAATTTAGAGTTATAATACAATTAACATCCAGAATGCCAGGATATTATCATTTTATAACAATAATAATAATAATAATAATAATAATGATAATGATAATAATAATAATAATAATAACAACAATAATATAACTTAATCCTAGTCTTTCAACAAAAACTTTTTAATTTTTGAGCATTTAGACTGGTATTTTTATCTATAGTGTGTACATTTTTATTGACTCAAACAACAGCCAATGTTAATAAAAAAATTTGATTATGAATTTGCATTCGTCAAAGCAGGCCAATCACTGGCCTCATTTTTTTTATTTTTACCCAAAACTTAAACTCACAAAAATGCTTTGATGTAAACTCTTTTATTCATGTACCACCAGCTCACACTTTGCATCATGAAAATTTGTACCCGTGGTTTTGTTTTTTTAGGGCTTTGGCTCAGTTCTGGACACTTCGGGTATTTTAAGCATTTTAAACTGCTCAGAAAGGGAGGGGATTTTTATTTATTTTTAAATGCTATGCACTTTTCTGACAGACTATTGGCTGAACAGGTCAGCAGAGGTGATGTAACTGGGCGAGCATAAGCTCTTGTTTACAGATATGAAACTGGCCCGTGTGACTGAGGGCGAAGGGCTCAGAGCTGAAAACGCAAGGAAGTCTACACAAGTTAGCTCCACTGTATGTTCACACTACTCAGCACCCCAACAAACAATAGTCATCTGTCAATGTAGGACAAAAAATTACGTGCAAAATTACAATACAATTACCTACAATTGCAATAACCATTTACACAGAACTGAATTAGAAGTTTCTTACCTGTGAAATGCTTTATGAACTTGTCTTTTACACTTACATCTCTTGGGACGATTTCTGCAAAAAGGCACAACAGAGAAATGATTGCTACTCTTTGAACTAAAAAAAAAAAAACCCAACAAACAAACAATGCGGCAAACCACTTTAATCTCGGTTTAATCTTAATTATTCAGCAAACCAAGATTTTGAGCCAGACCTTCTCAACCAACATCAGTGTCTGACCTCATTAATGCTCAACAGATTGAATTGACACAAATTCCAAAATCTTGTGGAATTCCTTCCAAGAAGTGTAGAAGCTGTTATGGAACCCACTCCATATTAAAATCTATGTATTTGAATGCAATGTATTGCAATGCAATGTTGGTGTAACAGTTACAATGCAATGTTGGTGTAATGGTCAGGCGTCCCAGTACTTTTGTCCACATAGAGTATCATATTCCTTGAAAGAAAAGACTGTGTATAATGCTTACTGAAAAGGTGCTGGAAGCAAATGTTATAGTCTCAAGATGCCGTAAGTTTTGTAAGCCATGCTAAGCAATCTGGTTCATCAGTGTCAAGTTGCAAATTAATAAATAAATGAAAAAAGTGATTATAGTGGCTAAAATAATTAGCATACCCATCTCTATCATACAGCATTTAAACACATAAACCTAGTAAATCTCAATAAAAATAAAAAAAGCTTGTGTAAATCTGTTACATAAACACACAAAATTCTTTCCTGTCAGTTAAGGATTACATCTGCCTCCTGAGATAAAACCTGTCCATTTGAGTCCACTCTTCCACAAATTGGCTGCACATTTCATCTAGAGTTGTGTGTGCCTATTTCACCATTTATCGAGAACTCAGACTCTGCTGATTTATGCTGGTGTTCCTGTGTTCCTTCATGCCTGGTGAACCAGTCACACACAAACATCCTACACCCGTCATCCTGGTATGCTGTTAGTTTCAGTGCTGTGTTCTGCTTGGACTATAAGTTGGGCTAAATGGACAGGAACCATGTTGTATTCATGCAAAACACTGTCTTGAGTCCGACCTCTTTATTTTACTAATGAGAAAGCAATGAAAAGGTACAAACATGCCCCTTCTCCCCCATAGGAGAGTCAATGTAGTAAAACTGTTTGTACTTTGGGGCTAAGTAATTAGTATCTGGACAATATCCTTTTTTATGACAACATTACAACTACAACTACTAATAATAATAACAATAAGTATGAAAATAAGGAACAGTTGGCTTCTGCCTCATGCACTCATGAACCGGTTGATGTGATTGTAGCATCTAAGCAGTCAGTTTAAACTCACTGCACGCATCTCATTAAAAACCTATTACATATAAAACTGTAAATTAAATGACATTACAGTACTTTTGTAACCATGTCCCTTTAAAGTTATAACCAGAAGTTCCATATGTATGCAGTGACAATATTCATCATTTCAGGGATGACGATATCCACGATATGCTCAGAAAAGCACACTGTGACATAACAATGACAGATATTGCCATATTACCCCTCTGACCAAGACTCCAGTATTTAGTTACTCCGAGATTTCATCAATAGAAACTAGTAGGGGCGCATAAAAACAACAAGGAGTTTCACACACTGCGCTGAACTAAACCAGCTATGCTGTCTTTGTAACGAAATATGTAGCTGTTTAGTGTACTGACAATGTCCATGATTTGTTCCAAAAAGTGATATAATTAATCACCATAATGATACAAATCAGCACTAAAACATAAAGGTTACACAATTATAAAAAGGCATGTTTTGAAATATAAAATCCTCCTGTGTCCAGGCCTACGACTCCCTGATCGTTAGGTTAAAACAGATGTAAGATAACTGACCATGGTACGGCTTTCGAAAATTAATAATAAACAGATAAATAAATAAATGCCTCAACAGTCTGTCCCTGCAGCAACTTCATTCTCTCCCTGTTACACCTCTTTGGATTATGATCGGACTGATCAGAGGCAATGACACATTCCTTTTGTCGTGACACATTTCAGACACGTACACCGTTGTGCTGGGATGACTAAACATTTTGACGCAACCGATTAGGGAGAGAACAGGTACTCATTTGGAGCGCAATCCCCGGTGGTTAGCCCAGCCCCCATTAATCTGGGGTCCTCGCTTAATGATGACCAATCTCCGGCCTGGCTGACCCAAGCAGACTGTCCCCACTCCCCGAGAATATCCCCATCGCAGTGTCTAGGCCTTCAGCTGTAAGGAGATTATTCCTCATATTGTTTTAATGCCTATCAATGTCAGATGTACAAATCCATGCTGCTGCTAATTTTAGCCTCCGCCACACAGAGTGCCAGAGCTCCCGCTTTATTATGAATGAATGTGGGAAGGTTTATAAATTCACAGCTCAGTTCATTAACGTAAAACGTGCACATGCCAGTTTAACTCAGTTTATCCCTGATGAAAAAGAGGACTGGATACATCATAGAATTAGTGGTATTATAAACAGGTCTATAAGCATGTCCCTGCACTTGAGTCTTATGTAAGAGTACTACAGGTGTGTGTTCAGGCCTGACGAAGGTGTGGTGCAGGTTAGGCGTCTATTTAAAGGTCCCGTGCCTCCTCATCAGTTATGAGCTGTCTCGCCTCGCGTGTTTCCATTGTGTTTCTAATCAACGTAACTCTAAAAAAGAAATGACTACATTAACTATTCTTTGAAGAGCATCCAACTCAACAAAAGCAGATGTCTTCAGAAGTAATTTACAGCCCGTGCAACATGTTTTTGTGTAATCATGCACAGAAGAAATATGTTGTTTCTTTCCCCCCCTTTTAATTTATTTTTTCAGCTGAATATTGAACAGGGTTGAGGTTGCTTGGCCAACTGTGAACCTCGAAAAGCACACACAAATACCAAGGGAGCACTTGTTTTCATTTTGCAATCAAACCACATTGAGACCCTTCGTGAAGATACCCCATGCCTTAAGACGCTGATAGCTATCTGAACTGAAGTACACAAAAGAAAACAAAATCAAATAAGCTCCAGTGCACCAGTCCCTCGGTGACTGTGATAACATCGGCTGCAGAACATGCCTAAGCCTTGCAATTAAGCTCAAAAACTGTTTTGATATCTTTGTTTCTGGAACTACAGCCATAACCAGTAACAACAGAGTCAAACTGCAAATGCAGTTTCAAAGATTTACGAGCCACACCACTGGTCAGTCACAGATCAGTCTGCCAGTCCAAATTTAACGTGCAAAATCAATCTATCTAGGCAATTACAATAGTGAGCCTTAAAGTATTATCAGCATGGCAAAAATCCAGTGAGCACACATTTTATTACACAACCAGTAAGAGGCCTACCAAACCTGGCTTGATTTCAGTGGCAAGAGACTTCAAAGATGCATTACATCCAACAGAAGAAGCACAATCCTAGTACACTCATTGAGAAGAGGCCTGAAACTGAATGTTCTAGTGAAAATCTGCTCTTTGAGGTTCACAGTTTCCAGATGTGTTCATTCTGATCTCTCAGCTGAGGCAGAGGGAAATGACCTACCTGTCCTTATGTGATTGGACCAGGATCATATGGCATTTTGAAAGGTACAAACTGATCATACTTGTCATTCAAGGATGATGTTGTTGGTAAAGCACTAGTTCATTCTTATTCAGCATTTTGAGGCATTGGTATTGGTGAATATTTAGGTAGGCCTAGAGGTGCAGTGATTTTGCAGTGGGTCACAAAGCAACTTTATAGAACACAATTTCTTAATGAACAAGCCAAAAAACTCAGAGCATGAGGGTAAGTCCTCTGCATTTACCCCATTCACTCGAGAGAAGCAGTGGGCAGTCGACATTGCAGGGCTGTGTGTCATTGCGGTACCTTGCTCAAGGGTACCTCAGGTGTTCCACTGACAGTCCTTGGATTCAAACTCACAACCTCCCAATCAAAGCGTCAACTCCTGAACCACCACACCACTAGCTGCACCCGACCAGAGGAAGACATACTGACAGGAACCACATCTTAGAAGAAAAACCTCACAAGGACCATGAGGAAGAAGCCAAGGCTCAAAATGGAAACTCATCCTCCTATGATTGACAATGGATTACAAAACAGTAGAGAATTGAATTAATTATGACAAAAGTAAGCCCAACCATCAGACCAGTGAAATTAGTTAGATGGTAGGGCTGGGCGATTTGGCCTAAAATCAAAATCTCGATTAATTGAACATTTTAACTCGATTACGATTAAAGAACAAT
>JBBIGB010323255.1:0-10039 GCA_037577075.1 Alestopetersius hilgendorfi | reverse complement strand
TGTTTTGTGGGGGGGTGGGTGTGCGTGTGTGGGTGGGTGGGGGGTGGTGGGGGTGGGTGTGTTTGTGTGTGTGTGTGTGTGTGTGTGTGTGTGTGTGTGTGGGTGGGTGGCGCCCTGCCCATGTGTCCCTGTCCCATAGACACTATAGGGGGTTTTCCACTGACTGGTACTAGCTCGGTTTGGCTCAGTTCGTTCCTACTCTGTTAAGTATTGTTTCAGACCTGAAGTTTTCCACTACAATTGGTTGCTATAGCGACCAAACATTCTGCGCAGCAGCTCGAGCGGAACCATCTAAGCTGAGGTCAACAACCCGGCATCATTACAATTGCCAACATGGATGAAATCAGAGGGATTTTATTTCTTATCCTTGGTTTGTGACTGTTTGCCGCAAAACTAAGACAATTGGCTTACCAGACAAGGCTAATGCTAATGCTAAAGCTAACGTTCAGTCAACCACGTTGGCGTAACCATGGCATCTACCAATCAGTCAGTCACCTCCAATATGTACACGTTATCATTTAGTATCAGTTCAGCATGTCTGGAACCTCGGCCAAGGTGGTACCAAGAATGGTACCGGGTACCAGGTACCAGATTTTAGTTATGGAAAAGCACCAAAAGCGGGTAGAGTTGAACCGAACCGAGCTGGTACCAGTTCGTGGAAAACCCCCATAAGATCAGCTCTGGGTACCTGCAACCCTAGTGAAGAATAATCAGTTAAAGAAAGTGAGGTAGTGAATATTTGTGCTTGTATTTGCAGGTTTTATTTTTATGGGTTTTTATGCATTGGATGATGGCTAACACAAAGGCTGCCTGTCCACAGAAAATCTGCCAGTGGAATTTTTGCATTGTTGCTTTGACCATGCAATCTGTAAACACTCTGCCTGCTGTGGGTGACAAACTCAAGATAGCTGGACGTCACTGGACTCTCCTGAATGTATACAAATGTACTTACTGTAAATTACGCAGCAGCGTTCATCTTGAAAAGATGGTGGAGTTCGTTAGTAGGCATCAGCCGGCGGGGACTGTTTTCTGTCAGTAACTTTGCCACTGGAGGAGTTCAAATAAAGTCAGCCTCACTGAGAATCTGCTAATAGACACTTCCTCATGTGACGTGGCTGGAAGGACATTTATTGCCGTTTGGTTTTGCTGACACCTTATGAAGTGTCATTTTCTGCTGCTGCTGTGTTCAATTTCCAGTGGGAAAAGTGTAGTTACATTACTGTGAATAAGCCAGAGAGCACATTTTCTTTTATATAATTTAAAAGCGAAGATGCCAAGTACACATAGTACATTTTTTAGGGTTGGTACATCAAGTTACACAAAAGTTTAATAGATTTCTCCATATTTAATATGATCATCCATTGCATTTTTGTTTTGGCAGTTTTGCTTTCTGTTTTTCTAAGAAATCTGCAGGGATTTATTTCCATGCTTCTTGAATACACCTTTTCTACTCAGGTGAATTACACTCATCACTCAGATGTCCAGTTTTACTGTTCTAACACAGGAGTTCCTACCCTCTAGGGAATCAGTGTACCTAGTTCACGCATGTAATGCGGCAGGGCTGCATTTATTTACGTGCTTGAACCCTCACACACACTTGCATGTAAACTCGTGCACATCGATCAGCAAGTCCAGCAGCAGTTATGCCACTTTTCCACTGGCACAACGAACCATACAGATCCGTACCCGGACTTTCATGGTTCTGCAGGATGGCAGGGCAAAACATGTGCTGCAGCCAAGCTGACTGCATCACTGCTTTCTAATTGGTCGAAATGTCATCACAACATGGAAAGAGGTCACTGTTTATTTACTGTCTATGCAAAAAACAGCAACGGAGACACAAACTAACAACTGGGAATTTGACAAAGTCGAAGCATGACTGTCTGTTTGGGCTCAAGGTAAATTTCAGTGGGACTTTTCAAGGACAATAACAAATTTATCTTGAACTCTGTGAGAAACCTGAAGGTGATCCAGAACATCAAGTTGTCTTGTTTCGGTTTTCATGACATGGCTAAAGAATGGCCAGAAAAAATTGTAAAAACTACAAAACTATAAATAATCTCTAGGTCCCCTTTATTTATTTATTTACTTATTTATTTATTGTTTGGTTGTTTGTTTTACTTTTTATATTTTATTATTATTTTTTAATAATTTTTACTTGTCCAAAGTATAATTGAAATTTTAATGTTGTACCATGGCATGTTTGTATGCTTATTACAGTTAAACAAACCAGACCACCTTCTGATGTAGTTTCAGTTCGGTTCGTTTCAGAGGGGTCTGAGTTTGTTTGGCTTGTTCACATATACTCATAAAATGCTGACCAATCGATCTGAGTTCGCTTTAAGGTCTGAAATGGACCAAGTGCGATAACACCCTTACACAAAAAAGCTTCTAAACTGTAACCAGGATGGTACTCGTTGAGCCAATGTGCTTGTTCCCACAGTGGTATGCCTTCAGTACTTTCAGTTAGGAAACATAATTATACCATATTCTTTTGAAGTAAATTTGTGACTCTATTAACCTTGACTTGACTCAAGACTTTTTAGTTTATAATTATTAAAAGCTACAAATATGCCCTTTTCTTTGGGAAGGTGAAAATAGTGCACCTTTAAAAAGTGTGATCTTTCTGGCTGTAGGTTTTTGTATGAAAGTACAAAAGCAGTATGCCGCAGAGCAGTACTAAGAGATGAAGCAGTATAAAGGGGTGTTTCTCATCCCTGCAGCAAGATTATTAGTATTTACAGAGCACACTGATCCTAAATTCATCCTGACACTTTCTTACCATGAGCAGCTTCACTGCTCTTTAACCCTTAACAGATGCCCCCTGCATTCAGTCTGCACATCTCGACATTGCTTGGTAGAAATGAATGCAGTTATTCAAATGTACGGATATCCGAACTCATGTCGATTCCCAATACTGCTAAGGACCTCTAAGGTACGCTGAGTAAGGTACTGTCCCACACACTGATCACCGGGGGCTGTACTCCCGGCTGCTGTTTGGTGCATGGGTTAAATGCAGAGGAAGAATTTCGTCCTGTTCAGAATCATGACACACCCCTTCCAAATCCCAGAGTTATCCTTCCCGTCCAGATCCAATGCTACCACATCTGTTAGCTTTCACTGCTAGGGTGCCAGCCCAGTACACTTCCTAATACAACCATTTTACACCATCAAACCAATTACAATTAAAATGAGCCCTCCCACTAGTTTTTCTGAACTTTCTAGTTATAGTTCAAAATCCACAAGGACCACCTGGGGACTTAAATTTCTTCTAATGTAAGTAAAAGGATAATTATGACACTTTGCTTTATAAGTGTCTATAAGCTGACCGGTTGTGATAAAGCTGCTGAGAAGTTTGTTTGTAAGAGTTTTGAGCGTGTTTTTGTGCGATTTTGGCCAGCTGAGCATGTTAGTTTTAGACATTGGTCAACCGGTAGCTAAAGAATCGGTTCTGCGGCAGCCTGTGGTGATTCCTTGGGGTCTTCTGAACAGAACGAATGCAAAAGAAGCGGTGTCGAAGCGTTTATTGATTCATAATTCTGTGGTAAATTCTGTGGCTGTGGGAGTAAGCGCCATAAACTCAAACGTCGAATGTTAGACTGTCATAATGCAAAGACTCCCTGTGCTGGTATCTGTATAAATCTGTTGAATAATACATTTATTGTGTGGAGTTAAAAAGCTGCATAGTCAACAGAATCTCATCTCTAGCCTTTACGTTATATTACTTTATTTTAACTATTGAAGCATTTTCTACCCCTGCTTCTACCCATGCTTTACTTAGATCCCTGAAGCTAATCTCTAAACTGTAAAGATCAGAATTTCAAACCACAGAAGACACTATAGAACATGAACAAAGAGATGGAGCAGGTCTCCTCTGTGAATGAAATGAAATGTAACATTTAATTATTCATGTATCCATTAAACCGTCAACTCTTCAATCTCCATGATCTTCAGCCCTCTCTGCGACACGATTAAACTGAACTGGGAATGGCTTAGCCGGCAGTCCGTGTTGAGGTTAAACCCTGAGATGAGGAAACGTAGGGAGGCACGGGGGCACCCGGGGATCGTTTACGCAGTCTGCTCTGCTCCACAACCCGACAATCCTCTTTCCAGCCCGAATCCTTTGTGAGCGACCAAAAACGCTGGCTGGGCCCGCGGTGGGAGAGATGCATCAACACTTCTCACCCACACACAGCTGATCCACATGGCACTGCTAATTCACTAACTCACGCTCCTTACACCAACACCCCTCCCCAAAACACACACACACACACATACCACCGCCATCATCATCACCACCAGTCCCGCAAGATTACACTGCTTCTTAATCTTAAAGCCTCAGCTGCAGAAAACTACTGCCCTATAGATGAAGGGAGAAAAGACAGCTAGAGAGCTTGAGGAACAGCCATTCTTGAGAAGGATTTGACATGGATTCTCTTATAAAATCACAATGTGAATTCACACTGTAAAACTTGTTTTTGCTACAAACTAGGACTATGGAATCTTTGAAGTAGCAGCCTGCCACGGACAACTTTGATGTAAAACAATATTTTCACAACTAAAAACAGTGTGTGCTTGATTTTTCTCATTTTTGCTAGCTTGTAGGCTAAATGTTTGATGTACCACATCACATGACCAAGACGAGCATGTTGTTTCTAAATTAAAGATCTTTCAGACTCTGATAATCAATAGAATATTTTTATTCTGTTTTCTGTGCAGCCCAGTACCGAATGACTCACAGATTGATACCGGGTCGTGGCCCGGTGGTTGGGGACCTCTAACGTAAAGCATTACACCACAGTGTGAATGTGCCATCAACAAGTATTGATTACCTTAGTGGCCTAAATGTGGGTAGTTTTGGAGGAGAATAGGATTTGGCATGAATGATCTCAGTGCTGTTGTCTTACAGCAAGAAAGGCCTGGGTATGATTCCCAGACACGGTCATTCACATGTTTCATCAGTGTCATGGGTTCCTTTCCTGCAATAATCACATGAATGCTGGGATTTGCGCCTCTGTCAGTAACCTTGACCAAGACACTGGCAAAAAAGACTTGCCACTTCCCACCATGGCTTCAAGCTCATATTTTGGTGAAAAATGCTACTGTAGTGTGAATCGATAGCAGAGTTGAACTATTCACGCTACCCATTTAAAAAATGCTACTGTAGTGTGAATCGATAGCTAACGAGTAATGCTACCAGTTACCAGTGTCCCCAAAACAAGGTAGCACAGATGGACTAGTGTCCCCAATGCAAGACAGCACAGATAAACCAGTGTCCCCAACACAAGATAGCACATATAAACCAGTGTCCCCAATGCAAGACAGCACAGATAGACCAGTGTCCCCAACCTAAGGTAGCACAGGTTTATGGGCGAGGCACTGAATCCCAAGACTGTCAAACTGCACAGGCGCAGAAAGGGATGGTAGCACATCTTGAATGAAACAGACACATCTCAAACTGCTCTAAGAACGTGCCAACAGTAGCATCACCATGACAGCATCGCTGGTTGTATCTCTTACCGATGGAGTGGTCTTTGTGTCCATGGGTAGTCGTACGGGAGTAGAGGTGTTGGGCCAGCCAGGTGTTCAAAGTCAGCCCTCTGCAAATCACAGCTCCAGGCGGAGATCTACTTCACCTGAGCTCTAGGTTCTAGTATAAAGGGCTGCAGGACATTCAACCAGTGCAAAGTATTCTAGTTACTGAGCGTACTCTCTTTGATTCCTGACTGCATTTTCTCATGCCTCTTGACCTCTTTTTCTGGACTCTGGATTACCCTTTTTGCCTGCCGGACTTTACTGGGCTTTTTGGAACTCTGTGTTATGTTTTTGTGGATTTTGCCTTTCCTTCTTTGTGGATTTGATTTCTTATTATTTTTGTTATTTTTGTTTTTGCAGTTAGGTCTGGCTTTTGTGATCATTACAGGTGGAATATTGTTTTCTCTACTCCGATCAACGGTTAGGTCTCGTCCACACGGACGTCTGAATCAGGCGTTTGCTCTTTGGAGCAAACCGAAGCATCCACATGGATGTTCAGCCCCTTCGTGTCTGCTGTGCGTTAGTGTGGCATCTTCTTGATGTCAATTTCTGCCGAAATCCTGGTGAATGCAAATAAAATGCCGCTATTGCGTTTATATGGCATTAAGTTGACATTCTGGAGGACTGAATATGTACCATGATTCTGGGAACCGCAACAAATATTTGTTGAGTGGCGTGTAATGTGCTTTTGTACCAGTCGCAGCAGACAATCAAAAGTAGATACTGACATGTGAGTGTAGTTAAAGAGTTCCTGCAGAAATCTTCACGTCTTCAAAAAGCACAAAACGTCCCTTGGACTTGAAGTTGTGTAGTAAGAGGGTGAATCTGATATTGGCAATGATGATTGTTCCTCTCCGGCCTACGGTGCCGTATCAGGAGGATATTTAAAACAATAATGTCGATTGTGAGTTTTAACAAGAAATAAAACATTGTTTTCAATGTAGAACTACAATGTTTTTAGTGTAGAACTAAAAATCAAGATGTCTAACATGTAAACAATCTGGAGAGAATAATTACTGCCCCCATAGGTGAATACCCAAAACTACACATTAGGCTGCAGGCTGGCGTTAACGTTACCAGATGAACACCAGTGTAACGCCTCACTGAAGTCAATAAAGTCAATAAAGTGCACATACAAAACGCAACAAAAACACCTATGATGTACAGAGCGCATTCATTTATCAAAGATACAAATATCCATGTGGACGAGACCTTAAAGTAGCAGATGGTTCAGTATTTTCAGTTTTCTCCCAGAACTGCACTGGCGTGGCATTTTGCTGTGTATTGTCTGGACAAGAAAATTGTATGCAAATGAGCTTGGAGTATGTACCACTCCTCAGGGAGGACAGAGTGAGGACGGCAAGGGAGAGATAAGAATCCTTGTGCTGCACGTTCACAGCGCTTGTTTGTCACACATCACTGTGGCGATCGCGAGTCGGTTTCAGCAGTGAGTGATAGAAATCTGGGAATGTAGGGAAATAAGAGCAGAAGTAAAGGAAGGGCAGAGCAGAGAAGAACTGAGCAGAATGGAACAGGCTTTCCTGAGAAGCATCACTAAAGACACTTTTCCACAGACATACCAGAACCATGTTGTACCAAAACTGTACTGTGATGGCACAAAACTTGCAGTACACCTTGATTTTCCTGTGTATATCAGTGTTTCTGACATATTAGCAGTGCGATTCCCCCCCACACAGTTCATGTACAGTCTTCCCAAAACCACATCCATGGAGTTGTGTTGGTGTGGTTGTGGCCTAGCAGATAATTGCCTCTGGACCAAGAGGTCATGGGTTCGAATCCCACCTTTAGCATACCACCACTGGGTTCCTGAGCAAGACTCTCAACCCCAAGTTGCTCCATGGAGACTGCCCCCCGTAGTTAGGGAATGGAAGTCCCTTTAGATAAAGCATTTGCTAAGTAATGTCCATTTTAAGAGTCTTCTTTCTCTGCATTTAACCAATGGGCTGCCAGCTGCCCCACTAGCAGTCCTGGGATTCAAACCCACAACCTTCTGATGTCAGGGGCACCTCCCTAAACACTAGACCACCCAGCTGTCTCGAGAGTTGTTTCTTTGTGCAGACAGTGAGAAACAATGTTGTGATTTTGGCCGGTCAAAAAGCAGTTACTCAGTCGGCTCGGCTGCTGCCCACTTTTGACCCTGCCGTTGAGTAGGGCCATGAAAGCACATAGGTCCCACATGAAAAATATAACATGTATTACAGTATCACAATAAGCTGCTGGTGATTTAACCTACTTATGGCCTTAACCATTTCAATGTGATGTTTTTGGGTGTAACCCATGGACACATTTGAGCTGAATAAAATCCACACACTATTTTTGTGTGTCCATGTCTAGAAGTAAGAAAAAAGGAAAGGGAGAGGGAGTGAGAAATCTTGCAGGCAGACCACTCTGGGATATTTGATGCGACACAAATGGGTATTCTGAGAAATATCTGTGAAGTATCAAAGCAAACCCTGCATTCAATATACAGCACAAGCATCCCTGTTGCATACAGACTCAGAACCTTTTAGTCCCAGTCTTCTGATTCATGCACTTTGATGTTAAAAAATGACTCTAACTGATCACATTCTAATGAAAGAGTGAGTCAATACACAGGCAATGTATGAGATCCCTGTCCCACTTTACTGTTATACTACTGTACTTTCTACTTACAGTGCTGTCTCAGATGTATATCCTATTCACATTACTGTTACTCTGCTAAATTGTTTGTTTATTGTATTTTTTCTGTCATTCCTTGTAATTTGTTCAGTGCTATTAATTGCCTCCTGTGCAATAATCATACATGTGGTGTTACACTAGTCACTCTAGAAGGCCTACATAACGTCCACACTATACTGTTACATTACATTACATTAAAGTTAAATTGTTGTAGTGTCTATGTATTGTGTTGTTTAAATGTTTGATGTTGCTAGATGTTGCACTGTGTTCCAAGGAAAAACATCTAATTACACTATTTACATGTATACAGCTGGTTATGACAATAAAGTAACCTTAAACCTTGAGGTGACTTGTACACATGTACAATTGTACACAAGATTTCTACAACTGAATGCATTATGACATTCAGTCAGGTGGTCATGCATGTGATTTGTTGATTAATTGATACTTTTCAGCACACCCTAGGTGAAATCCAGCATGCAGCAGTATGAATCAGAAGCCAGCTGAGCGGTATTCCACCCCATTTAAGCTCATGACAAAGTTATTAATATAAAACAGATTAAGTTGTCAATTGATGTGTTCATGGTGAGTGGTGTTCCTCTGGGCTTCCTCATTAGACCTTCAATCTTTTCAGATAATTACGTGAAGAGGCTTTTTTTAAAAACACAGCCATAGGCGTCCTCAGCAAAATAAACCGCTGATGTTCAGATATGTCACACGCATCAGAAGAGCGAGGATTTCATGTCTCATATTAATGTGAGGGACATGAGACCGGAGGTGCTTTATTACTATAATGAGTTCCGACTGGCGGTCACCAAATGGAGCGTTTTAAGTGGCTCTCATGCCACGTCACACATCACTATGTTATTATGTACTTCCCAGAAAAAAACTACTGGACCGGGAAGGAATAATTGAATGTGTTCATAAATGACTTCATCAATAACTTCACGCAACCGACAGCAAACAGTTGCATTTGTTTTATCATGTAAAGCCAGGCCTAACAGCCTATTATTTCTGTGTGCTTTGGATGGTCTGAATAGAAGTCTGGTTGGGAGTGACTGGGAGTACAGAGACAGGTGGCTGATGAGTGGGGGGTCTCTGCTGACGCATCTCTCTCTGACTGCCTGTTTCATAACTGTGGCTGTGCTGGGATTGGCTTTAGGTCAGTTCTAGTTAAGAAGGAACTGATGCTTCCAAAATCCGTTTGGGATTAGTGGTGTGCTTCTGTCATCTACAGGCTCCTTATGTCTTTATGGTTGGTTAGAACAGGTCAACTGGTGTGTTGTTTGTTGAATAAAGGTATATAGTTTCTGTCAGACCTGAAGAAGTACCTCCTACAACACACACATATCCACCAGTACAGTACAGCATCAGGGTTTATCCTGCATTAAAGGAGTTCCTTTTTTATTGTCAGGCAATTTTTAAACTGATGTCTTTATGGCTGGCTCTGGCTGGAGCCTTCCCCAAGGCTGAGCCATTGTATTACTTGACAGTTAATTACTTTGTACCGTGGATGGCATGGCATTATTGGACTCCTTCAAGGTGGGGCCCTAAAATCAAGGTTTATTATTATTATTATTATTATTATTATTATTATTATTATTATTATTATTATTATTATTATTTTATTTATTTTTTTTTATGCCTAAAAAGGAAAAAACACGTCAAAACAAATACACAAGTTACTACTAGATATCTAAATATTCAAATGTATGCAGATCTGTCATTGTATGAAAATTTGATCTTCTGAGTGTTTTGTTGGGCAGCTCTCAGGTGGATTAGGTCTAGTCATCAGGCTTTTGAACAAAAATTGTGGAGTCCATCC
>JBBIGB010323212.1:0-10041 GCA_037577075.1 Alestopetersius hilgendorfi | reverse complement strand
GGGCAAACACATATGCATACAAACACACACACACACACACACACACACACACACACACCTGCTAAATATCATACAGCCACTAACTGGAACCACGCAAAACTATTTATATAATCTGAAGAGTGAACAGTATCTATGCGATAGTGGTCTGTTGCCTTCCAGATCCAGTGGAAGAAATCCAAGTGGCACTAATACAGAGGTCAAGGGCCTTGTTGAATGTACAAAATTATGAATAGGTCACAGAAATGTGTTAGAACTTTGTTAGTACTGTTTCAGAGAGATAATCATTATTTGGAGATATTTAAAAGGTTTTTCTATTTACACGCTGAAACCTTATTTTCATGTAATTTATCAAGAAACTGAAGCACTTAAAAACCGTGCGCCTAAAGGCACTCTTTTCATTGTAATTTTATATTCAACTTGCTTATTTGCCATGCTGTTTTTGCATATTAACTGTTTATTTCATAAGGCTTTGAGTCTAAAAAATGTGTGACATTTTGATGTAACAGTGTAACTTGTAATTAAAAGTGATTGTTCAAGCACTTTCTGTACAACGGCGTTTATTATGAATACAGTTTTACAGAAACCTGTTTAGAAATGTGTTCTGGATAACCGTTATGATACTCCATGAGGGGAAGGGTGTGTGTGTGTGTGTGTGTGTGTGTGTGTGATCTCTCACTAAGTCTAAGCGCCTGACAGGCAGGCTGGGTCGATTCAGGGAGCTGAACTGACAGCTCTATGCTGGCATTTTGCCTTGTGCTAAATCATGTGCTGCACTATAATACTTACGGGCTACTTCACTACACTGTAACAGTTTAACAGTAACAGAATTAATTTGGTCATACTTGCATAAATCAAACAATCGACAGACAAAATTATCCATCAAGCCGACTGAATGAACTCTAAGGGGGAAAAAAGAGGTGGGTGGTGTATTCAGCGTTACAGGTACAACTTCATTTACTACAACTTTTTATTTATTTGGACGTCTCCAGTTGTAGCTTTTACTTACAGTATAGTTGTATATTCTATTTCTGTCCCTTTTTTCATTCTGTTATGATCTACTGTTCTTTCTTTATTGCCTGGAACTGTCAACATACTGTTCTATGAAGACAACACTGTCCCAAATTTACCTCACACACTGATAATATATCACACACTATCAAAATATCAGCATTTGCACACTCTCCCATAATAACTTCCCCTCAATAATACTTTTGAGCTACCAATTATACCAAACACATAATACCAACATTGTCCCTTAACATCCGCACACATTGTCCTTTAATAACCATGTACTCTTTGATGTTTTTTCTTAATACTACAAACACATACAAAAGCACTGTCCCATTATACACTACACACTGTACCATAGTAACCCACTCTGATAAAACTTTCCCATAATACCCCACACACTCCTTAATACCTCACACAGTGTACCATAATACCTCACAAAATGATAATACCTCACCCACGGTGTAATAACTCCTCACACACTGTCCCACTGCAGCTGGTGGCCTAGAGTTTTGCCCGTGTGATCAGAAGGCTGTGGGTTCAAATCTCAGGACTGCCAGTGGCACCACTGAAGAACCCTTGAGCAAGGGACTGTCCCCACACACTGCTCCCCCTCTGTGGTGTGTTTACGCACAACTAAGGGGACACTTTACTTCAGTAGCTCACAAACAGTTTGATAATACCTTACACTGTCCCATTATACACACTCTCTCCTCACCGTATAAACTGGTTATGCTCTTTTAACTGCAGTGCGACTTTAGGCCGCTCTACTCGCCTCTGAAGGTAATTCTAATCACATGATTTTCATGAACTCGCCACCTCTGCATCCATTTCCATACTGTGTGTGTGTGTGTGTGTGTGTGTGTGTGTGTGTGAGAGAGAGAGAGAGAGTTTGAGCGCGCGCGCGTGCTGTTGGTGCACATGTGACCGAGTGTGTGGCGATGGCTCTCCCGAGGCTGCTGCGGCTGGAGCTCGCGCTGTTGTCCTGCTGCTTCATCTGTGGGATCATCACCGCAGCTTCAGTCACCATCTCACAGGTACGGACGGAAAAATGTGGCACTTTTTATAGTTTCGGGTTGAAAGCTGCCATGGCCTGTTCGTTAAGTTACCTTTCTAACACACCGTCAGCCGCGACAACTGCCCAAGTAAGAGCAGAATAAAGCTCGCACTGTTTCGACCGGGCTTTCAAAGCTTGTTTTGTATTTCGTTTGCTACAGAGCGACTACTGCTGTGTGTTTATAGATTTAATGAACAGTTTGCTCCCACGATTGGGTTCTGGGTTTTGTTCATGCGTGTGCTTCTCTTCAAGGTTAAAATATATCTCTGAATCTTCGCGATTTCGTGTTTGTATATAGAGGGGATGATCCTTTTGCACTTTTAATTCGTCTGATCCGAAAAAAAAAGTGGGAAAATAAGTTTCCCTGTGCGTGTCATGTGACTGGTGAAAATATTTTGTCAGTGTTTCTCCTTATCCAGAGACAAAAAAACACGACCTGACCGTGCAAAAGTGAGTATACGGTGCTTGGATCAGGTAAAATAAAAGTCGTCTGAAAGAATGGGAAAATCCACGAACGAGTGTCAGAAAAGTGAGCAGTGTGAGTCTTCACTTCCTCTCTGTTGTCTTTACCACTTCTCCCTTTCACTCGGTCATGTGACCCTCCGCCCCTGAACTTCTACTTGGTAATTGGCTTATTGAAGTCAGATGAGTGAATGAAAGAAAAGTGAGAGAGAACAGTAGTGCATGGGGTTCAGGTTTCACTACATACACCATATGGACAAAAGTATTGGGACGCCTGACTATTAGACCAACAGCGACTTAAATGACCTCGCAGCTTCCGCTTTTTTGGAAGTCTTTCCACAAGATTTTGGAGTTTTTGTGGGGATTTGTTCATTCTCTGTATTTATGAGGGCTGGCACTGATGCTGGACGAAAAGGCCTGGCATACGGTCTCCGTTCCAGGTCCTCCCAAATGTGCTGGATGGGGTTGAGGTTAGGACTACCTTGCTTTGTTGACTCGGTCACAGTCATGCTGCTGAAGCCCTTCTCTGGAAGTAAGGGACCTATGCACCAAACCCTGAAACATGTGTGTCCCAATACTATTGTCCACATAGTGTAACTGCACTGCTTCCCCTCCCATTGACACGGGGAAGTCCCACAACTCCCTCTGAGACAATACTTCATTTTAATGTTACGGATTTCTAAGCAGAAATGTGCTTAAGGCAGCTAAGAGAGGGATGGAATGCATCCCTGCACATGCAATATCAGTATAAACCTTGTCCCTGTGTAGTGTAATAGGCAGAGAAACCAGCGAGGACTGGTTTATGAAGGGCAGGAGGGACTTATTCAGAAGTTGTCCTTAGCCTTTGTGGAATTGTGCATAAAAAAATCTATATTTGCAAAGATTTCAATTGCTTTTTAAATAAAAAAAAAAGTCTTCTGCTGAAAGTTTGGTGAGAGTTAATAAGACAAGGTCACTGCTGTTTAATTAATTAATGCCTCATTCCTCTTACTTTTTCTTTCAGTCTATTTTCTTACATGATGGACAAAAAAAACATATATATCTCTCTCACACACATGCAGGGTGACTTTGGAGGGAAGTGTATGCTCTATGGCGCTGTGCACTTGAATGGTTCAGACTTCAGCGTGAGCTGGTCCAGCTCTCCCTCCCTCTGTTATTTTGTGTCTGCCATCTCTGTGTGTGTGGCCATCTTCTGCTTCTCCTCCGTCCTCTACTGGGTCTACACAAGCTGTGTGGAGGAAGAGGTTAAAAGGTAAGAGCTCAATTCATTGTCAAGTATTATAAACCCAGAATATTTGCAGGGCTTTGTTTATGTCTAATTCTTCCTAACTGGCTGTTTATGAATAGTTATACTAGTCCTCTTTTTCTTCCTTCAGAGAGAGATTATGGATGAATTTGTCACTAGTTGTGTCTGGAGTATTCCTCTTCTTCCTCCTGGTGACAGGATGCGTCCTGAAAGTGGGCCGAGACACACTTTGTAGTTCAGTGCTTCAGACTGGGCATAACATAACCAGGTGAGAATACTCCCACCTCATTGGATGAGGGCTTATTGTAGTGAGATTGTGATTGGCTGAGAGGTTTTGTGCTCTTAGGGCGATCAGAACTGTAGTAAACAGTGCATTCAGTTATGCAATACATGTCTAATATTGAATTAAAATGGATGAATTCTGCAGATGAACTAGTGCGCAGTCAGTTACGCCGCTGCCATTTATGTGTTTGCAGGTGTGATGAAGCACAGAGCAAGCAATGGGTGAAGCCTCTGATCGGGAGCAGTTTCTACTCCAGACTGCACAGTGCTGAGGTATTTAAAAACACCTGTCCTTTTGTCCCTTCCCTGCAAATATTCTCTTCTATATGATTTCAGTTTCATGCCCAAAACCCCTTTCTGAATACTGAAGTCAGTCTGTGTGGCAAAGATTATGTATAGTGTGGGGTATTTACATAATTACTCCAATATTTAAATTTAAACTGCACTGAGACACTAAAAAGGTAATAAACAATAATAAAAACTGTATGCAGTGCTGAGTACCTACCAGATAGGTCCAAGGAAGGGCAAATGACGAAAGGGTCTCGGGTGCTCAAAACTTAATGATGCAAATGGGAAATGAAGATGAGTCTGCCTGATTAAATACCTGAGATGAGCTCCTGTAGTACAAATTGCTGAAAAAGTTAAGGCTGGATTTGCCATAAAGGTGTCAGAACAGAGCTTGCTGCATACTGGTCAGACTGCCAGTGCTAACTCCATCCACTGCCTAAAGCCCCTGGAATGGGAATCTGAGCCTCAGAACTGGACCATAGAGAACTGAATGGAGGTTTACTTCATTGGGATGGACAGGTGCCTGGGCGTTGCTTATCTGGGGAAGAAATGGCATCAGGATGTACTGTGAGAAGAAGGCAAGCCAGACGATTTATTTCAATGATATTCCCTAATGGCAGTGGCCTCTTTCATCAGAATAATGCGCTTTGCTGCACTGCAAAAAGATACCACAGCACACCTGCCTAATGTTGTTTAGATCCCTCTCAGGAGTCCATGCCTCGACAAGTCAGAGCTGTTTTAGTGGCACATGGGGGACCTTTTCAATATTATACAGCTGGTTTTCAGTGTAATGGCTGATCTGTGTTTAGTCCTGAAGTATCCAGACTCCTCTTATAATTAGTGCTACATTTTCTTTTATGGGGTGAACTCCTTCCTCAGAATGATATTAAAATATAAAGCCTTAGATCCCCATGGAAACATTTAGGAAGACTGTGTATACGGTTTAGCACCCTGGAGTTTTGTGTCCAGCAAATCTTTTCCTCTTTTTTTAGTCTTGGAAAATGCTGGAGTTATTTTGATCCACAACATTGCAGATCAACTAAAGTGACAACAAAGTTATAAAAATTGTATAGCAAATTATTTGATTACATCTTATTTTATAAAAAGTATCAATGTGAAATTATACAAGTGCTGTTTATATATTTAGACAAACTAGTGAACATTTCAATGTCATGTGAGCGGCCTGCATTTCTGATGGCTCCGTGGCATTTTGTGGTTTTCCACAATATCTGTGTTTCAGAGGCCTGTGCTGTGATGTTGATCAACAAATGATATTATTTGGCCATTTTCTCCATATTATGGTTTCAGCTCTATCTGATATAAAAATGCTGCCCAGTCTTAGTCCTAGAGTCCCTTTCATTGTTCATTTTAACATTATCTCCCGTTTCAAATCATCAGTTAAAAATAACAGGGGGGTAGAGAAGGGAATCTTTCCAAAAATAAGATAATGTAGTATGTGCTACTCTAATTTCCATGAATGGTTGAGTTCATATATTTGCACTGATGAGATGAGACACATGCACAAACACTAATTTTTTTTTCCCCACAGTAGCATAACTAAGGCTTTCCTGCTCAGTTTACTTCCCCTTTCTTGTCTGTTTTTTTTTTTAGTTTCATCCTGATTTTGTCTTTTTACTTTCTCAACATGGCTGGACCTTTTTAATTTTTTTAGTATGTGCTATGATCCATGGTCACCCCTTGTTTTTTGACAAGTGTGTCTTTCTCTTGTCCTCCCTCTCCTTTTCAGGTGGCAGTGTGGGTGAACTTCTTCAGCTGGATGATCATACCTGTTCTGGTGGTCCTGCAGCGTAGATGGAGCTCCAGGTCACAAGAAGAGGATCCAGGAGCCAGCCCCTCTGAAACGGAGCCTTTCTTCAACCGCCCTGGACACCCTCAGTGACCGTACTGTACATACACAGATGCGTGTACAGTAGCGAGTGCACAGCAGAATGTCACGAGAACCAGGCACAGAAACAGATAAACACAGACTTGCACTGATTCAGGCACAGTACCAGCGGCTAGCTGAAGAAACAGGGTTTTGGCTACACAGCGGTCAGTGCTTTTAGTTTTGCTCACCAGTGGTACCAAGGCTTTGTTGCCATGGTTACTGATCTGCGATTGGCAGCAGTATCCTGGCAGTTAAGAGGGTGTGGCGGCCAGATTGGTCTCTCTGACCTGTTCTGATTTAGATGCAGCTTAAACAGCTCAAATTTGACTAGATTATTAACTAGATGCAAGTGCCTGTGGATACATTTCGTATATCCTGCTGGCTTGAGTCCCTGACAAATGCTTTGGGACATATTAACATTTCAGTGATGTTTTTCTTTGACAGTGTTGCGGAATGAAAGACATAACTGAATATAAATAAGCACTATGAGGTTTCTTATGTTGGTGTATTTGTCCTAAAGTACTGAAACGTAATTCTTTTTTTCTTGTGTTTGTACAACATTAGCACCCCCTTCTGTTTGTTCTTCTTACTTGTTTTATTGAAATACTGTACCTATGCTGGGTCTTCTGTTTTCTGTGTTCGCACTGTTGATGTTTTTTGATGTTACTTTTCAACTACATTTTTTAAATCTGAAAACGTGTACACGCAGGCTGCCTGCAATTCAAACCAAAATGCTTGGGAGTGTATGTGTGTGCTTGAACGGTAGTAGTTGGAAGCTTTATTTGTGATTGGATTTTACTAAACACACACAAGGACTAAAGAAAGGTATGTATGTGCAGCAGTACAGCTTGGGTTGACGGGGACATAAATCTACCCATAAGCCTGTGATAAGACCTGTCTGGTGTGGGCGAGGTGCCAAAACCATGCTGCTGTTCACAGCAGTAAAGCACTCAAAGACACTGTGTCTTTCCTGTTGTTGCCTCACACAAAGGCAGACTGTTTTTTATTTGTTTATTGCAGCATTAGCAATATACTCTTCCCTCCATATCTCACATGCTTCATCTCTTCGCCTGCCTGCTCTGCAAAATGGATCTCATCTTCAAACAGTATGGGAAACAGCTACATATTGTATTATTAGGTAAAGATTTTTCTGCACTGATTTTTATTAAAGGAAGTTGCATTATATTTTGTCTGCGTGTTGGATTATAGTGTGTTTAAATAGCTTCACTTACAAAAGGGGGCTCCATTATCCTGTAGTAAATTGTACCATACCCGACTCAGGTTGGTTCAAGAGGTCTGGGTTGGCCACAGCATGTTATTTTGGTTGACAGGTGACCGTGGGCCGGTTTTCTCTTTGATGACCTTCATAATGTGGCCTCATACACTCCTGATATAGGACACGATGGAGTACATGTTCAGTAGAAACCTTTCTTCCAGATTAACAGAAAAAATGCTACAAGCTAATGGTCCTTTTATGGCCATTAGGTTGTTGAATTAATACCTTAACAAGAACCTGTCTTCCTGATCCCCACCTGAACCGCCTTCAGATTGTCATGACCAGCTGAACTGAAACAGAAATTCCTTTATTGCACTTTTAATATGCACGAGTTGGACTGGTTTGGCTCAGATACTGTTCTAAAATGTCATTTGTTGAGCTACGTTCAAAACTGTATAATTTAATGATTTCATTAATTATACATTTTGTTTACAAAAAAATCATTCCTGGTAATGATCTATGCTGGTTGGACTTAATCATCTGCTGTGGTTAGATTTAGTAAGAAATTATGTTTGAACTGTGCTGTATTTTACTACACACGAAACGATTCACACTCATTGTGCATGCAGTGTTTCTTTTTTTTGTTTTTTGATGATTATTGAGTTTGATCCACATCCACATCCATACATGACAAACATGCCAATTATACTGTGGCATAGAAATGTCTAAACTTCTAAATCATGCCTGTTATGAACATTTTAGAGCCTGTCCCCACTCTGCTATGCAAACAACTAGGCATATGTGTTTTTCTCATTATTTTAGTATATGCGAGTAGCAGTATGTCTAAAATGTTCCAGAATAATAAACGTGTCTCTATGGCTTTTAAAACCCATATTTCATACGTAAACTCAGCTAAATCTTTGATACAGTGACATCTGCTGGCAGGTGTGTGATGTTTAAATAACAGTCCTTACAGACTTAAAAAAGATTTATATTATGTTTAATATTTTGCCATCTATTATTTAGACCTAAATATTTGCTTAATAGCAAGTATCAGTGTCAGTTACTCTAACTGTAGAATTGTATAGTATTGTTTTCACACTTTTTCATCTGCTTTTCCAGCATGCATTACCAGACAGTCTAAAGGAAACAGCTGCAGGGCAGTCATGAAAACCCTTGCATTTTGTCTTTAAAAACTGAAAAAAAATGTAACTATTCAAAAGAGGTGAGTCCATATGTCTGTGTTGTATGAGATGGTTTTTTTTCATCAGTTTGTATCTATGAACATTCTTATGTCTGCTCTCCTGTCTCAATCATGTGTTGTTTCTGACTCTGTACGTTGTTCTGAATCTATCACACAATCATCATCATCATCATCATCATCATCAGTATTTGCGTGATCTTGAGTCCATCTTTTGTATCTTTCTGAGGTCATGTGTGCTGTCCTGATATCGTTATCTGTGGTCCATCACGTGTGTTTTTCTGAGGTCATAATTGTGTATGATTTTCACTGGTCACTCTGTGTCTATCATGAATGTTGTCCATCATAATCATGAATGAATGAGTGGAAAGATTATGGTGACACAAAATCACAGCATCAGAGAAGAGGGAGTTGTGAGAATTGCACTATAAATCCAGCTGTACAGTTTAGCAGCCAGAGGGTTTTTGCTGTTCTCAAAATTGGGCTGGTTAGACAGACTGATGTTCAGGGTTGTGCTGTGTAAGAAAACAGGATGCTGTAATTTGTTTGGTTTATGTGTCTGTATGGTTATTGTCAGGTCTGGGTACAGTGACTGTGGGAGGCCACTAGAGGCCCCCACAGGATAAGTTTAGTTTATGAACATTTATTTTAAAGGTGTCCGGTTTTGTTAATTATTAGTCACATTTAGGTTTTATTTAGAGTAAAATGTTTGTGTTTGTTAATTGGTGGTTGTGTTTTAAGTTCATGTATGTATATGTATGTATGTTTAGGTTTTGGGTGTTGGTCCACCGTCATACTGGATGTGTGTTAAATTTCCATTCTCATGGTTTTGGTTTTGTTTGAATTGTGCGTAAAATATAGAACTTGAATTAAACATGGATGTCTGCATCTGTGCCAGTTGTCTTTGCCAGGAAAGACAGATGGACCGACCTTTCAACAAAAGGCACCGTAAAAAAGGATGGAGTGGTGTACGAGCCCTCAAGGGGGAAGCCGGCCCCGAAGGAACTTGGTACATTGGTACAGTGTCAATTCTCCTGCTGTAGTCCTACCAAGCACCTCAACCAGTGAGGAGGAAACAAGCAGAGAAGCCTGCTTTGAGCACCCCAGCGAAAGCCCCGGCTACAAGGGATGAAGCCCCTCGTGCTCTTTCGATCCTCCCGCTGGAAAAGAGGACGTTGCAGGAACAGTGGCGCCACGTCGCTGATCAGGGCATGGTCTTCGACCTGCTGCAGGCCCGCAGGGCGATGCAGCCAGTAATGCTGCCCTGCAAGGAGCAGCTCCTTGGGGCATCCCAGCTACAGTGCATGGCGAGGGAGTTAAGTTGAAGTTGAAGTTGAAGTTTATTGTCATTTGTACAAAGTACAGTGTACAGAGCACAATGAAATTCTTACTT
>JBBIGB010323196.1:0-10042 GCA_037577075.1 Alestopetersius hilgendorfi | reverse complement strand
AAGATGTGTGTGGGAGAGGGGGGATGTTTTGTGTTGTGCTCTACTATACACACACACACACACACACACACACACACACACACACACACACACACACATACACACAGCCGCATGAGTGTGCTTGAGTGAATGCTTCGTAATGGCAGATGATACACAGTTATTTCACTCCACCACAAAGGATATTCATGCAAAGGAATATCTGAGTGTTCACGTTTCTGCTTTTCATTGTGGAAATAACAGTTCTCCCTTTTTTCTCCCTTTTTTCACCATAAGCCTTAAAATAATCCTTAATATTGGAATTGAATTGAAAGATCTTTTTTTCTGTTTGCGGTATATAACCTACAGGTTCTGTTCTCTAAGCTCTACTCCTAGACTGAGCTGAGTGAATCTCAGAGTCATGAACAGAGTGTGAGGGAGGTGATAATCCAAAGCCAACTGCTGAATATGACCTTTGACATAAGCAGCATTTTCCAGTGAGATATCTACAACTGATGTAACCTTTCATGTGTTATCTTTCTTCTTGGTTCTGTGGGTAGGAGCTTTTGTGTATCCTGTACACCTGAATTGATAGGATCATGAAATGTGGGTACCAAGGTGTTATCTGCTGCCCTTTATCAGCACTTTATTGATCTTCTATTCAGTGCAGAGAAAACTGAAGGCCTTATGGTTTGAATGAAGCGTGCACTTCATTTTCTTACAACTGCGCCATCGCCGAACGCTAGTGAGAACGTGTTAATGTAATAAATTCTTGTGTAAATGTTGAACACATTTGAATTGGTTAAATGCATTGAATCCCTTTTGTTGTTGCGTATATTAGAATGCCGTTGTAGTGTAGGATATAGACATGGAAGACCAGGCTTCTTCAGTTTAGCCTTTGTGGTCAAAGGGCAATGACCTCTGACAGCTCTCAGTATTCAAAATGGTCAAGGCAATTTAAAGCTGCTTCCGTCTCTTAACCTTGTGCACGGACACTGTGGAGCCGGGGGATCTGTGTGTATTGTTGATGTCCTTTCTTGAAATTCGACTACAGTGTATTCTTAACCTTACACTTTATACTGTGCTGTCAAATAAATAATAGTGACCTTTGGCCTTTAAGATTGTAAGTCATTATTTTGGCCTGAATTATAACTATGTAAATTATTTTCATGGACGCCATTCTGGTTATTATTAAGTGCTTCTCAAATTTAGCATCCAATAGGCAGCAGCAGGAAATGCTGTTTTTTTATGGAATGTTGTGTAATGTCCTCAGTATTATTGTAATCTAAGTCCCGGAAATGATGATGGCTTTTCTTGAGTGTGTTGTGTTTTGTTTTCTGCTGTTAAAGTAATGCCACTGGACCGCTCAACACATTTAGATTTGATTAAACTCTTAAACATAAATTTGCTCAGTGATTTAAACGTATGGACAATATCCACAATATGTTGATTTGGGACATATTGTGGTGTACTTTAGAACTATGGAGATTATCATACTGCCCATCCCTATTGGTGTGGGATTTATTGGAATGTG
Organism: Alestopetersius hilgendorfi; assembly: GCA_037577075.1. Lineage (NCBI taxonomy): Eukaryota > Metazoa > Chordata > Actinopteri > Characiformes > Alestidae > Alestopetersius > Alestopetersius hilgendorfi. The sequence goes on along the minus strand of JBBIGB010323196.1, from coordinate 8,532 downwards.
TGTGCATGTTTTTAGGCCATCTGTTGCACGTAAACACAGAGTAATGCAAGAAAAAAGTCGTTAGAGACCAAACACAACTGAAAGAGTTTCATGAGGCAGCAATGAAGCTAGAAATTCTAGGAAATAATTTATGCGGTTATGTATTTTCAACTTCATTTCAGTCCCCCTGTAGGAAATGTGTGTGTTTACATGCAAAAGTGTGTGTGTATGTGTGTGTGTGTGTGTGTGTGTGTGTGGCCCCACAAAGCCTCCTCTCAAACAGAATTCAAGATAAGAGACAACCAAAGGCCAAGAATCTGAAGAGCAAACACCACTGTGTGCGCACTCATGCTGTTTTATTGGGTATCTTTTCATACAGTTATTTACCTTCTCCACTGTTCAGTCCAAGTGACCACCTGCACTGTGTGTGAAAATACCAAGTCTGCCCCTGTGGAGCTGGTCCTGTTTACTGCAGTAACCATGTTTTCAGTTTAATTCATTGTATTCATTAGGTAAGTAGGAAAATAGAGGTTAGGACTCCAAGCCAGGGATTTCTTTAGGGTGGGCAGGGCCTGGGATGAGGTATGCAGGGTCTGATCAAATGACGTAGAACAATTTCCACCTACAGGTCACTGCATAACAACCAGTAACAACTCACTCCCCATTTTCTTCTTCATTAGGACCTCCCTTGGCTGAATAAGCTTTTTAAGTGTTGTCTTTCTCCTCCACCATGTTTTTCAAATAGCCTCCTACATTGCCTTAACATCTTGTCTAAACCTTATTTTCTGTATTTATTTCACTCTAATCTGTTAAGCATAGATCTGTCACTACATACAAACACTACTGTGCAAAGTTTTAGACAGCTGAGAAAATTATATTTAATAAAAGTAATTTAATCGGCAGTAAGTGTTTACCTGCTGAAAAAACGCTAATATTAGAATAAATACAAATTCCATTAGAAGAAAAACTGGATTAAGGACACTATATTAGATTATATTAAGATATTAAACATACTTATGATCCAGTTGGATCCTAAATCTTTGTGCCTTTGTTAGAATTTAACACTGTGCTCACAGAGAAAAAAATACTTTACTAACTTATTAGATGTCAGCTTGTTTTAAAATTTTTGCTAGATTTGATTGTATTAATGCGCATTTATATGTATTGTGGAGTTAAAATGTAGTATCCCCCTCAAATATGAGAGTGAAATGATTCTAACCAGCTGGCTGTAAGACTTTTATCTGCCACTAAATATATGGTGTAGCAACAGCCCTGCTCTAACAAACTAGCTACAAGTTATTTGGCAATGGGGCCTCACCTCACTCTGTGATATGTCACGGTCACTTTTCGTTCACATACACACACACTTACAAAAGCTCTTTTGTCCGCTTGATGTGGTCTGTCAGGAAGTGTACTTAACTGTGGCAGTGGAAGCTGTTTGTCACCTATAGACGTCCGTGGTATTTAACATAAGCTCGGAGCACTCAACATTTCAACACAGCTCCTTTAAGGGTGAGGCGGTAAAAATATGACATTGTGATATGCCAGACGGTTTTGGTCAAAATGCAGCATCAAACCAGCAGCACCACACTTGAAAAACTGTGAGGCCAGTGGACTTTAGGCGAAAATGAAACATTTGCAAAAAAACATTTTAGAGTGAACAGAAGGAAAAACCAAACTGATAAATATAGTTGATGACAAATAAGGTTATGTTAAAATGGACTGATAAGCAGTATTATGTTTGTATGTAGTTACTGATATACTAAAGTAAAGTGGCCCTTTATAGTCACTCGGGAACACAGCACACCACAGCACACAGTGTGAACGATAAGAAATTCTTTCTTTGCATTTAACACCAAGTGAAGCAATGGGCTGCCTGCAACGTGGCGCCCGCCGAGCAGTGCATCGGGACGGTATCTTGCTCAAGGGCACCTCAGTGGTGCCACTAGTAGTCCCGGGATTCAAACCTTCTGATCACAGGGCATCTCCCTAACCGCTCGGCAATCAGTTATCCCACAACTGAGAGTTATTATTTTATTGTAAATCGGTTTGTTATAAATCGTATAAGCATTTGCAGGTAGTAGTTCAGTATTTGTGATGATACTTGAAATATACCCACAAAAGCTTATTGTATTGCAATCTGTTCAGTGAGATCGTGGCAACGGATCATCATACTCCTCTCCTCTTTGGCCTCTGTCTACTATGGCTTGCCAAAGCCAATCATTTACCCTCACTGTCATAGAAAAAAGGCTTAGGGTTCACAGTTTACATGCGGTTGCTTTTGGTCAGCCCAGTGACCCGGAAAAAGTGTTTTCCCTCACTGTCTCTCAACTTCTCTTTCTCACGCTGTGTTTTCCCCTTTCTTTTACTTTATCCTCGGCAAACTCGTCTGCCACGTCCGTTTCTGTTTTCCGAAGTCACTCGTGCTGGAAGGGAAGCCAGCAGCTCGGTCCTGTATTGTGTGGGACAGAGAGGGCGATGGCTATCAATAGTGGACGAGAGAGAGGAAGGGTTTGTTGGTCCAGATGTGCAGGTTCAGGGGCCACATCAGCCTGACATGCTTCTCTTCCTGCTTGATGAAATGCCAAGGGGGAGTCCAGCGGTGTTATGAAATACATCAGAAATGCTGAGAGATGCATGTGTATGTGGGTGTGTAGTGACTGGAAATAGAGCTCAGAGGCGCAGACAATGATTAGTGTGTGCGGTTTTGGTATTGTTGTTTTTTTATGTTAAAAAGGAAAATGGTTAGATATTTAGCTCTTAAGGAAGATATTTAGCTCTTAGGAGCAGAGGTCCAGCTCGGTATACTTGACCATGACTTCTTAGACTGGACTGAGGGTCACGGTCAACCCACAGTACATTCCAGCTTACTGATTCTGTTCTTTTGACAGACTGGACAGAAGTGGAACCGATACTAACCAACCCCCTCCTCCCATCTCTGTTGATACGAAGTCTATAAAAGCCATCTGCGGGTAAACTAACATGTTGCTACACCTGCAATTTTACAGCACCTGCGTTTACTAGCTAGACTGAAGCCACAAAACATTATAATGAAACATACTGTGAAGTTTCTTTTAGAATTTTGGCACATTAGAAGTTGCTTTGGAGAAATATAATCTTTCAGGATCTTGCCTTTTGAGATTTGCCTGTTTATTCAGCTATTATAATATTATATCCACGACTTATTGAATATCTTAACTTCTTTAGTTCTGAAATTGCAGAAAGTTATAATATTCAAATGAACAAAATATTTTATCATATTGTATCATTTTTACAAACGATCAAGATCCTGGGAATTTTTAAATGGGATTTTTTACCAACTACACTAAATGATTGCATGATTACACAAACTGCAGGTCATTTTTATCATTGAAGGGGGATGTAAACGGTCTTCGGCGTGACTTGATGTGAAATATTAGATTGTAGAAAAACTTCTGACTTTTATTTTTTTATAATAGTGATGTAAGTCTTTGTTTATCCGAAGCAATTAAACTACACAAGTCGTTTTTAAATGTAAAATTGACTATTTTAAAACAGGTAAAATAAAAGTAAATCCAAAATGTTGTCTTTGTGTGTTTCGCTTTACAGTACCTTGCAAAAGTCTCTTTGCCATTAATGGAAGTAAAATGATCTTTTAGGCGGAAACAGTGTCCTGGGCATCAGGCACCATATTCATAACTATTATACACAGTTATGTAGCGCTCAGATGCATTAAGCAGTTAAAATGATGACTCCTGTGAAACATTCTGACACATTTAATTTATGTAGAACAGCGTATTTTCACATCTGAATTGCATCCTCCTATGCATTTTCAATATATCAGCTTTAGTGAGTACATGTGTTTGATTTTCTTCTCCTCTTTGATATCCTTTTATACCAGAACACCTGTCTAAGTTATAGTTCTGTGTTTGCAGCCTTTAAATGTCAGGTTCTCTGGGGGGTAAAATATTGTAATCAGTGATCATGCTGCTGTTTCTCCGTGGCCGGTTTTGGTTCATTCATTATTGTCCTGCACTTCAGCATGTTTTTGTCTGATGTTTATTGAATTGAGCAGGGCTGGACGCGCATTAAGGTTAGCGGTGGGTGATACACACATGGCACAATGACAGGAAATGTGTGGTCACATTTTCCCCGCGCTGATCTTGCTTTAAATGTCTTTGTGGGCTTGACACTTCCTGGTGAAAGGGCATTATGGGTGGACACTCGAACCACAGATCTGTTCCACTGAAATGACCCTGAGGAATGTTTTGCAGATTGCTGGAACGTTTATTTAATACCTGATCTGATATGTTTATGCATTGTTAATGTTTAATAGTTATGAGTTACATATTGCTAACGAGTAATGATACATAACAAAGCACATTTTTGTCATTGTGGTCTGCGGTTTGGTCGGGTCTCCTCGGGTTAAACCGGGAACAATTGTCAGTGTGTTTGTGTGTATGTGCGTCTGTGTGCCCTTTTACATGCACACATTATGAAACCATATAAATCATTCACACAAACATACACACACACACATATTCTAAGTTAAATATTACAGTCTGTTTTTGTCTCGCCAGCTAAGTCAGCGTTTTAATTGAATGGGCAGACGCAGATGCGTCTCTATCTCAGTTATTCTGTCCTTTTGCCCAGAGTGGTCCTTCGCTTTTGCATGCAGAATGCAATTTCCCCCATTCAGTGTTCGTATTTAAAGGAACATAGAGTGTAATTTTTAAATAAAAAAACGGAAATATGTTGCTTTGTCTTTTCGAACTGTCAAAATACTTCACTGCAGCCAATCTATGCTCTGCCCTTCCACCTACCAAATCACCTGTTTTAACCAAACATTATTAACAGTAATGCAGTTATACTCGTTCCTGCTTGCCTGTCAGCGGTGCATTTTCTCATATTAGCACCAGGCTAACGATTCTGAGTCTTCACTTTGAAAGTGACCATTCTGTTGTATGCGAACTCACCAAAGCACGCAGTGTGAACCACACAAGCGTCTTTTTCTGTCTTTAACCAATTCACCAAGTGAAGCAGGGGGTAGCCATGAACACAGAATCCAGGGAGCAGTCTGTGGGGACGGTACCTTGCTCAGGGTACCTCAGTGGTGCCTCTAGCAGTCCTGGGATTTGAACTCACAACCTTCTGATCACAGGGGCAGTACCCTTACCACAAGGCCACCAGCTGCCTCACCCTCCTACACTGGGATTGATATTACTCTGCTTAAACACAGCATGAGTTTGGATGTCTCTATCCTGTATCATGAGGCGCATTATACACTATAAGGACAAAAGTAATGGGATGCCTGACCTTTAAACTGGAACTTTTAACAATATTGCATTAAAAGGTACTTAGATGTAACTGTCTATTCTACTTATTGTACAGAGTGTTTTAATTTTAACTTAAACTATATTCTCCTCTATATATCAGCTAAACTATATATCAGTTGTAGAAGTTGTACTATTTCTTTTCTTAATATATTTCTAGTCTGAGTATATTATATATTCAGGTATTTTATTCTGTTTTTTTCTGTCTTGTGTGAGTGTGCAGTCGTGATGTGAATAATTTCCTGCGGGATAAATAAAGTTCTCTGAGTCTGATTCTGATTCTGAAAATACATAGACATTAATATGGAGTTGGTCCCGCTTTTGGTTCCACCAGATTTTGGAGTGTTTCTGGAACTTACATTTACATTTACGACATTTAGCTGACGCTATTATCCAGAGTGACGTACATCAGTGCTCAAGTAGTCCACAACTGTTTCTTAAACCTGTAAAGCAGCTTAAATCCATGTCCACTATTGCACATTCGGTGCACCTATACAACATCTTACCTAACCTCTTCTTTTGAGCTGCAGAGGCTTAAGACGAGCCATGCTTGAAGTCTGAAAAGTGAGACGTTGTTTGATCAATGCTGTTATGTTAGTCCAGGTCTTAAACTTAATGCGAGCAGCCACGGGGAGCCATGGGGAACTTAAAGCAAGTGTGTAAGTGACCATTTTGTCATATGTGAACACACCACAGGACACAGTGTGAACAGCACGCAAATCTTCTTTGCATTTAAGGCATTCACCAAGTGAAGCAGCGGGCAGCCAGGAACACAGCATGGGGGGAGTGGAGTGTGGGGACAGTTCCTTGCTCAAGGGTACATCAAAGGTGCTTTTCAGTCTTGGGATTTGAACCCACAACCTCTTGATCACAGGGTCAACTCTCTAACCATAAGGCCACGAGTTGCCCCCAACTTGTCCCCATTCATTCTATGCTGAATAAGAAGGTTTGGCTCGTTCCAGTCTCCGTTCCAGTTCATTGCCAAAGGTGTTGGACGGTCAGGGCTCTGTGTGAGCCAGTCGAGTTCTTCCACACCGAACTCATCCAGCCATGTCTTTATGAGTCTTTTTTTGTGCACTGGGACACAGTCATGCTGGAATAGAAAAGGTTCTTCCCCAAACTGTGTCCACAAAGTTGGAAGCATGGCATTGTCCAAAATGTCTTGGTCTGCTGAAGCATTCAGATTGACCCTTGCTGGGTGTAAGGTGCCTAGTCCAAAGTTTCTTGTTTTATTCAAAAGATGACAGCTTGCACAATTCTGTTATAGTCGTGCGTGAACACTTCACACAGTGTGAACAATGTGAACTTCTTTCTCAGCATTTAACTCATTCACCAGGTGAAGCAGTGGACTACCACCCGGAGAGCAGTGTGTGGTGGCCTTGCTCAAATGTACCTCAGTGATCACACTAGCAGTGTTGGGTTTTGAATCCATAACCTTCTGACTGCAGGGGCAGCACCCTAACCACTAGGCCTTCTGCTGCCCTACACCAATCGTCGCCTTACAACAATTGTAAATAAGCACTGTTCTTAAAATCAGCCCTCTGTTCCATAGTCATTGTGAACCTTGTGTGCAAAGTAAAGGTTAACCAAACCAAAACTGAAAGAGCAGAAATGTCTTTAAGTCATGATATTAGAAGTGTTGGTTCTCTCTTGTGGCTTGGAGAGACGATTGCATTTACGCTGATTCAGCATGAAACTAAAATACGCCTATGAAGTAGCTGCATGGCCAGATTTAAATCTGTTTAAAATGTAGATTAACTCTTTTTAATGTGAATAATCTGCATATGACTTTTATAGTAAAGACACAAAAAGAGGTACCCCGCTGAGGTACCCCTGAGCAAGGTACCGTCCCCACACACTACTCCCCGGGTGCTGAGGTGGTAACTGCCCACTGCTTCACTTGGTGAATGGGTTAAATGCAGAGGATTCAAGTAATTTCCTCTGGGATCTATATAGTATGTAAAATAAAAAAGGAAGCCCACAGGCAGATGCAATGCAGTGTTCCTTTAAAGAATAATTCAACATTTTTAAAATTTATTTATTTCTCTTTTGGCCAATTATCTGATCTTGGGTCATTTCCTTAGACATGGTTGTGGGTGTGCGTGCGTGTCTGGGAAGTGGAACATCTCGTCATCTCTTTATTAATTAACTGCGTACAGGGTCAGAAAGTGAGGGAGCAGCCGGACTCTGCTCAGTAACAGCCAGCTGTCTGCTCGTCTGTCAGGCTCTCAGGGACGCGTCTGCTGTCCTCCCCTCACCTCCCTTCCGTTCTCAAGTTCCAGAAGGGAAAACTCATTTTGATTTTGTAAGAAGTGTGTTCCTTTGTGTCCTGACAGCGGTGCAAAACAACCCACAACTGATCAGATTGAAATCCCTTAGATCTGATTACAAATATGATCATGTAGGAAATGTGTTAATGCTTGCTCCACTAATTGCAGAATATTATGTGAGCAAATAGACTTGTATATACCTTAATAAATATAGGGTGAGTTGCCCTAATGCGGGACATTTTTTCATATTTTCTTCTGTAGTGTAGTATTACAATATTAAGCCGACATGGTAAATCCCGCACATTAAGGCAACTCACCCTATATTTATATATATTTATGCATATCAGGGGTGCTGCCTGCCCTTTAGAGAGGGAGTTGAGATGGATTTGAGTGTCTCTCATGTGTACTTTTACTGGGCTCATAATCATTAAAAGATCATATTTGTGCACTCAGAGGCAGGCGTTGGCTGAACTATAGTGAATGTGGCGCAATCCTAAAAGTGACCACTGGAGGGCAGTGTTGGATTACTCCTTTTGTCCCAAGTCTATTTGCTTATAGAGCAGTCTTGAGTCGCCACCCTGAAGATTTTGTTTGCTGATGCAGTTTTTACTGTCTCCCCCCACTTTTCCTCTCTCTGCCTAACACGTATGAAGACACTTTTCACGTAACATGCCTTGTTACATGCGTAGGCAGGGTATATAACTGCACACTGGAAGTGGAGGATTATTGTTTGTGTGTGTGTGTTTGTGTGTGTTTGTGTGTGTGTGTGTGTGTGTGCACATGATAACCACCCTGTTTGTGGGTGGAAGGAGAAAAAACACTGTAAATTTAACAACAGAACAGCAATAGGCCAGATATCCCACAAGTCTTTTACTGATGAGCAACTGAAATGTGCAACAAGTAGACTGTGAGCTTTCTCTCTGTCTCTCTCTCTCCTCCTCTCTCTCTCTCTCTCTCTCTCTCTCCCCCAC
>JBBIGB010323127.1:0-10046 GCA_037577075.1 Alestopetersius hilgendorfi | reverse complement strand
AGAAATCGAATGGGTCTGCCGCTCCTTTCAAGCCTCATGGATGTGCGCTCTGGCCTAACCAGGAACGGGTGGACATCAGCGAGTTTCAAACCTCCCCAGCAATTGTTGGGGAGATTTGATTCCTCCATGTATTCGCCTCATACTTGGCTTTCATGGACTGTACATAGTTTTTACTGTTCAACATTCTTCAGTTCAAGAAAGGAGTAATAAACTTCGAGGTAAGATCCGTTCTATAAAAACTGCATGTGACTGACTACATAGTTCAATTTTTTTTACTGACAATTAAGCTTGTTTGTGCATTTTTCTGTGTTTATTTTATAAAACTGTTTATAATGCCATGCAATTTATCAGGCTACGTCTATACGTTTACGTTCAACATAAGTTTTTTGCTAGGTAGAGATTTGGGCTGGTTTTTATTGAGGTGGGCGGGTTTTACGTTGAGTTTGGGCTGGAAACTGACGCTCAAATCTGGCAACCCTGATTGGATAATCATTTGTGTGTGCATGCGTGTGCATGCGTGTGCATGCGCGTGTATCCGTGTGTGTTTGTGTTTAGACGGGGCAGACCAAACACTAGCCCGCTTCAATTCTATTTGTCGCGCGAAAATGCGTCATGGCGCGCCACGGTCAAAGTTCAACAAATTTCAACTTGACCACGTTGCGCGCTGCGGCGCAAGCCATAGAAAATAATGGGTTTCGGAGCAAAGCACAGCGCATGCAGTGTTCGGTCTTAAGCCTCTTAAGACCTTTTTGTATTGGTTAGTATGGGTACGGGTCTCAGTTGCTTATGTAATACATACATGTTTATGTTTGTGCGGCTATACTTTTATTAATATGATGGTTTCTTTTGTTGTTCAATTATTCATAATGTTGTATGTGTACAGAATGGGTGGGTTTACACATTCTGTTAAGAGAAAGGCTATGCAAGATATTAAACCTTAAAGGGTAAACATTAATGCGTTGTTACTGTGTACATAGCAAACCGAAAACATATGAAAGTGATACGTTTTCAACGCTTTTGCTATTTAGACTCAAATACATCATTGTGGGGAGCCCTGAAGGTCTCTCTTCTATACAACCATGAATGAAAGGTAAGCATTGTTCAGTCACCAGTTTCACAGTAATGGCAAAATATATTACAAATTCAATGTAACTATCATGTATTATATAATAAAGCAGTTTGCTAATGGTAGTATTTGTGTGTCATTTAAACAGCTAAGTGAAAGAAGAGAGAACAGGACAATGACTTGATTATTTGGAGGGATCAGATGAGCGGTTCCTGCAGCACAGTAGAGAGATGAATGAGGCCATTCTTACAAAAATGGAGGAGGCCTCAGGTGCTTTGCTGGGCCTTTTGGAACGAATGGTTACGGTTATGAGAAAAACCAGACAAAAGCTCATAATGTTTTTTTCATTTATTATTGTATTTGCAGTTTAATTTAAAAATGTTTGCTCTTATTGCCACATTTGTACCAGCCTATGTGCTGAATATGGACTTTAATGGTTTGCGCTGTTGCATTTCAATAACACACTACAGATGTATTGATCTTGTCTATTAATGCAGCTCTTACATCAGCTCCTCCTGGATGTCCATGTTCAGGTACTGCCTGAAGAGAAGGCTGTATATTGACAAGCATGGCATGAAGATCCTCACTAAAGGTGTCCCCATGCTCCTCACATATATAGTGCAGCACACAGCAGGCCGACACCATCTTCTTTGTAAGGTCAAGTTTACAATCATTCCTTTTCATCAGACATCTCCATCGTCCTTTTAACCTCCCGAAGCTCATTTCTACGACTGACCTTGCACTGCTGATTCTGTAGTTATACTCTTGTTGTTGTGTGGTTAATCTGCCAGTGTCTGAAAATGGCTTCATCAGCCAGTTTTGCAGGGGGCAGGCAGGGTCACTGATTAAGTAATGACCAACATCACAGATGTTAATCAACAGATGTTAACTTTGTTTTGGCTTAACAGGTCACCATTACTCAGCCTTGCCCATACATATGACTGTTTTAACACCCTTGCATTATGAACTTGCACCAGGAAATCCAACACAAATATCCCAAAATTGTCCTTTTCCATTTACAAGAGCTTGTAAAACAACTGAATGCCATTCTTTGCGGTTAAGGTAATCACCTGGGTACCTTTCCGGTGCAATTATAGGTATGTGACTTCCACCAATTGCCCCCCACACACTGTGGCACTCTCCAGTGACTTTCAAACAGTTTTGCCATTTCCACAAACTTGACTGGATCTGGAAATTTAATGTGTTGAGGGAGAAGTAGACACAGCGTCACAAAAGTCCTGCACACAATTGCACATGGTGGATATGCCTGCTCCAAAAAGGTGCTGACAGTTCTGTACTCGTCGCCGGTTGCCAGCTTCTAAATGACAGTAATGACACATTTTCTTAGCGGCACACCCAAGCAATATATTGTTTCGTTTCCCCATTGTAGTCAGCTGGTAACAGATGTATTCAAAAGACTCCTGTGATACTCTGAAGGTTTCAGTAAACTGCACTGGGCTGAAATCAGGAACAATAGTTTCCCACCACTGCACTCGTGGCAACATCCACATCACGGGTGATTTACGTCGCACACAAAGTGGTGAAGCGATCAGGATATTGAAATGTTAAATGTTATAAACTGCATGAATTACGTGTTGAATAAGAAAAACAACAACTGTAGTTAGATAGCATTACCATTAGCATTTTAGCTAATGCTAATCTAGTAGTTAACATGGTGTCAGTCGTCTTGCATGTTGTCTCTTTCAATGGTTATGACACACAGAATAATCTGCCTTTGGACACTGTAATACATCCTCAAAGTTTGGAGAATAACCGTCAAACAAGAACTTAGTTCGGCCATGTTTGTTTCTGTTTTGTGGGCGTGGCCTGTCACATATTCTCCTGCGACTCCCGCTGAGCTCCTGTCTAGTGTAAATGTGGGCCAGTTCTTGGCTGATTCCCGGTTCAAGAACCGGCCCCTGGCACCAGCACCAGTGTAGTGGTAAAGGGGTACTAGAAATGTCGATTTAAAAACAAGCTGCAGGGTCTCATTGTCTCCGGAGCTCCGGAGCTGTAGTTGTAATATGTGAGATCTGTTGAAAATACACTTTTAAATTCCAAATGATATTCCAAACACTACAGTGAGTTAAACCCCCTCCCAGCCCCAAAACGTTCTCATGCACAGATACAGTTTGACAGATTCACTTTACGTGTATTTGTTTCTGTATCAGGCCTTCAGTGTTTTGGCTGTGATGGTCTTACTGAACCTGGAGGGTGGAGTAGACGCAGTAAACGTGTGGTGGGCCCACTGTGTGGTGCTGCTGCTTACTCATGGTGTCATGACTTTAACGTTAGGTGGCAAGTAAGACAGGCGATACCAACTGCTGCCCTTTTATTCTCCTAAATGCGAGCGGCAGTGGGTGGAACTGCGCTGATTCTGCCTGGCAGTGAGTTTGGATTTGAAAGCTTGTGATCTTGGGTGAGGATGCGTGAGCTCAGGGTAGCAGATCAGTCCCTAATGATGATCACACACTGTCTTCTCATCATTACCTAGAGGGAATGTGTGTGTGAGAGAGAGTGTATTATCTCATGAGAAAGTCGGGGCGAATGATGTGGGCTTCAGATGTTTTGCAAGCTCCTCGTCAGCGTAGGGGCGCGTCCCCCTCCCTCACAAATCTGGGCCTGTCTATTAATAACCCTCCGCCAGACAGCAGAGGACGGGAAGACATAAACGGGCGAAACGTCATCCCTTTTTCTCGCCTCCTCCCTGCCAATCCCTCCATTTACATTACAGAGTCATCCCCATTCATAAAACATTCACCGCGTATTTAAATGAATACATCATCCGTCCCACCACTTCCCCTCATGTTTTAATAACCTATATGCCCTTTAATAGCTCATTGAAAACAAGCTCTTGCAATTATTTAGGTTCTTCCTAAAAATAAAAATGACGCCGGATCACTACGCATGATTCTGCTTTTATCCTGGGAAGAGATAAACAAAACATGGGAGAGATAATGAATGTGTTTCAAATGGAATAACAGCAGCTATAGGTAATAATAAAAATAGTAATAATAATACGTTTTATTTATAAGTGCCTTTCACAACTCTCAAGGTCACTTTACAGAAGTTTTCCAGAAATAAAAAATTAAAGAATAGATAAATCAAGGCCAAGAATGGACTTGCACCCCCAAACATAACAGCATTGATCAAACGTGTGACTTCTCGTCCTTTCAGGGCTTCAAACACAGCTCGTCTCGAGCCTCCGCTGCTCAAAAGACCTGCGTCAAGATTCTTCTCAGTGTCGCCCCCCAGTGGTGGAACAAACTCCCTTTTCTGATCAAACCAGAGCCCCTCACCATCTTCACGCGTCGCCTGAAGATCCACCTCTTCAAGGAGCAACTTGGCGACTAACTATGTCTCGTATTCTACTGGTTACTTCACAAAAAAAAAACTTCCTTACTCTTGTCTTAACTCTTGACTTTTCTATGACTTGTGTTGTTCAGGAATTGTTTGGCAGGTGTTTGCTAGGTATTATTTGACGGATGTTGTGCAGTATCTCGGTTGAATAGTGGACATGGATTTAAGCCGTTTACAGGTTTAAGAAACAGCTGTGGACTACCTGAGCACTGATGTGCGTCACTCTGAATAAGAGCATCAGCCAAATGCTGTAAATCTAAATGTTTATAATCCTTGTGTTCTCCTCAGGTGCTCCGGGAGGGCGTTCCACGTTAGGGACCTTAAGCGCAGTTGGGAGAACAAACACAATATAGGCCCAACAGAGGGAAACCAGACCCAGTTCAGGTCCAGCATTAATAACAGAGAGAATCCTCTTTTAAGTCCCTCCTTAAAACTCCTTAAGTTGTTTTTTATGTATATATATATAAGTTTTATTTGAGTTCATTGTTCATTTTGTAAGTTTGAATAAGTGTATATCAATATATTTTTATTGTTATTTTCTCCTTAGTTACTTTGTAGAACCTGGTCTATTACATAATGACCTTTGCATCTTAATTTTGTTAATTCACTTTGATTTTGTACAGCACTTTTTTACCTTTGATTTTGAAAAGTGCTTCATAAATAAAGATGATGATTATTATTATAAGAACAAACCCAATTTAGGCCCAGCAGAGGGGAAACCAGACCCAGTTCAGGTCCCAGTGAGGGAAAAAGCAGACCTAGTACTGGCTCAAACTTAGAATAAATACACGCAATATAAGAAAAAACAGACCCAGTGCAAACCCACCAGAGGAAAAAAACAAATCCCATTCAAGCCCAGTACAAGTATAAACAGACCCAATACAGGCTCAAGAGAAAACAAACCAAAACATTAAGGCTCCGGTGGAAACGAGGCACAATTAAAAACTATTTCAAGAAAATTCAACAAACAAATCATAGACCGAAGAGAGCACCCGCCACACACACACTTCTCCCTCACACACCCCTCATACACCCTCTTCTCCCTCACACCTCCCACACACACTCTCTTCTACCACACACACACTCTTCTATCTCACACACTCTTCTCCCTCACACACACACTTCTCCCTCACACACCTCTCGCACACCCTTCTACCTCACAAACTACTCACACACACTTCTCCGTCACACACACTCTTTTACCTCACACCCCTCACACACACTCCTCTCCCTCACACACCCTGTGGTCTTGTAGGAACATTGTTTTATTTCTCCTTGTTCAGTGTTTATGGAGGAAATGAAAATAAATCACTAGTTTTGCCTTGATGAAATATTTTGTACAATCATGGATTTAAATGCCTCTCTTTCATTGGTTTGTCTAGGAATCGCATCCAGTGTTTTGGTTCTGTTCATATTTTCATTGTCTGGTGGTTTTTGGTAGCCTTCCTGAAAGCAGTTGTTACTCCTTCACGTTTAGTGCCTCTTCCTCTCTTCACTCGATACTTTCCACTTACACTCATCCGTCTTTTCTCCCGTTCTCTCAGCTTCTGCCTCTCTGTCTCAGAGCTGCTCTCCCGGTTTATTTTTGCGTCTCGTTCTTTGTGGGAGTGGAGGGATCTCTGTCGGTCAGAAATAGAAAGGGACAGATGCGATGTTGTGTCCCAGGATACTCACTGATCTCGAATCAACGCTCTCAAGATGGACGCCTGGATGATGACTCATCCTCCACCTCATTTCATTCATCTGCCTCCCAGTCTGCTCTCTAAACCCCCTCTCTGTTCAGAGCAGGGTTTTCGTTTTTTTCCTCGTCTCCAGCTTCGTTTTGTCTGTAACCGAGGGACACCCAGAGGAAGACTTTCTCACAACAGTCCTTTCTTTGTCTCTTCAGAAATAAATCAAAGGAGAAACAAGTCAGACTCAGATGATAGAGACTGACTTGTTTCTCTTAAATCTGCCAGTTTGTTTACAAATGTATTCAAAAGAAACTTCTTCTGGATCTGAAGATCTAAGGTGAATAAAGATCAGAGCAGTGAGAGAAACTAAATTTCCATCAACAGCATTTAGCAGATGCTTTTATTCAGAGCGACTTCCATTCCCTACCTACAGGGGGCAGTCTCCCTGGAGCAGCTTGGCGTTAAGGGTCTGGCTCAGGAACCCAGTGGTGGTGCTGAAGGTAGCATACAAACCCATGACCTCTTGGTCCATAGGCAAGTATACCACTAGGCCACACCCACCCCTGGTATCTTTTATTCATCACAACCTCTAAAAATGTGCTGTAAGATTAATGACCTGAATGAAGTGCAATTCATCTCAAAGGTACAGACACTTGTTCTGGACCCTCAACACTCCTCAGAGTTTCAGATGTTGCTTCCATCTGGACAGAGGGTTAGTGTCTCTATAGGTAGGTTTTACTTTATTTGTAATTTGGAACAGCAGCTGAGGGGCTAACAAACGTTAGGATTGCCGAAAGGCTCTCTCAACCTGCTCAGACCCCATTCAGCTCTTCATTAGGGTGGTGCAGACCTGTGGATGACTCTGGATGTCTTTGGTCTTTGTTGTCCACCAAAGTCTGATTATCTGGAGCACAATGGGTTTGTTTTCAACAAATCGACTGAAGGCAGAAGTTCTCCTGCTGTTCTCCACGGCTCTCAGTTACTTCTCTTTAACACATCATGGATCAAAACTGTCTGACTTTGGAAGTCAAGACTTGAATTTGATCACTGAGACAGATCTGAAGATCTGCTGATCTGAGCTGAATGAAGATCAGAGCAGTGAGAGAAAAGAGATTTGATCTGAAGATCTTAAACTGGGATCGGGCTGAGATTAGAGAAGCTCTTTCTCAGGAGCTGAATTTAAGAAGTGGGAGAAAATGCTCAGAATCTCAGATTGACGTTAAACTGAGTTCAGTTCTTTTTAGCAGAAACAGGCTGGACAGAGAAGAGTCTTATTTTGAATAAGAGCTACGATCTCAGTATGGAGTAGAATATCTAATACACTGAAGAACAGAGCGGCACGATACAAGCAACAGATTTTACAATTTTTCTGATACATATTGCGATTGTGATGCATTATGCGATGTTATGTGAGTACATATCACTTTTCTGGAATTAAAAAAGGCTACAAGTCTGTACATACTGTTTCAAATGATACATTTACCTCCCTCCTCCATACAGTCCAAATATGGAGAATATGCTAGGAAAACAGCTTGTTTTTGTGATGTCAAAAAACCAGCACATTTATATATGGTTAGACCTAAACTGCATTTCTTTGCCTTGTACTTGTACATGTGTAATGACAAAGTTGAATCTTATCTAATCTAACCTAATATGCAGGTTTTATGACATCACAAAAGTTTAGCTTTACAGGTTTGAGGAACTAGACTTCTGTTGGATTACACAAAGACCTTGATTCATCAGAACACCCAGTAACTCGCCTGGAGCTCTGATTGGTCACCCTGTCCGAAACACTGTGATTGGTTGGAGGTGGGTGTGGCCTAGTGGGTAGGATCCTAACCTCTGGACCAAGAGGTCATAGGTTCCAATCCTACCACCACTGGGTTCCTGTGCAAGACCCTTAACCCCAAGTTGCTCCAGGGAGACTGCCCCCTGTTGTTAAGGAATGGAAGTCACTTTGGATAAAAGCATCAATGGTTGAAGGTAACGTAAATGGTTAGAGGCTCATTTAAATATATAGCCTTTCTCGATATCAGTATTACAGAGGCTAACTAACAGACGATGTGTTATGCAGCCCTATAATAGCACATTATATTTATAAATACTTTCACCATTCTGATCTCCATACGGATCTCCATACTGATCTACACCTTGGATAATAACTGTTATCCATTAACTGAAGGCTGATGGTCCCAGGCCTTATTAGCATTGCTAACTACACTGTTTACAGTTCTACACCAGGCCACTAAGCGAAGGCAAAATGAGATACAGTATAATATTTGCATGGAAAAGCCATATTCTGAATGAATCATCTATTCTAGTTGGTTATAAAACACTACGAGGACACGACCCCTTTTTGGATTTCAGTTCGCACTGTAATAGATACTTCCTAGTTTTAAAGCCCTAGTTTTAAACTAAAACTTCAGTGTCCATTATTTGTATTCATTATTTGATACAGCCTGATCTATGATGTGCCACGACACCCTATGAGGACAAAAGTATCGGGACGCTTGACCATTACACCAACAGGGACACTGTTATTCAAATCCATAGACTTTCATTTGGAGTCGCTCCACTTTGCAGCTCTAACAGACTTTCCACAAGATTCTGGAGTTTCTGTGGAAATATGTCTCAATTCATTCTCTAGCATTTATGAGGTCACAAACTGATGTTGGACGAGAAGGTCTGGATCACAGTCTCCGTTCCAGTTCATCCCAAAGGTCCTGGATGGGGTTGAGGTCAGGACTCTGTGTGGTCAGTCAAGTTCTTCCACACTGAACTCCTCCAGCATGTCTTTATGGAGCTCACTTAGTGCTCTGAGACACAGTCATGCTGGAATAGAAAAGGTTCTTCCACAAACTGGATCCACAGAGTTGGAAACATGGTGCTGTCCGGAATGTTTTGGTCTGCTGGAGCATTAAGATTCTCCTTCACTGGAAAATCTCCAAACCCTGATAAACAAGTGTGTCCCAATACTTTTGTCCATATAGTGTATATTGTTTACTTTAATACTTGTTGAAGAATGAATACACCCCTCTAGATCATTTTCATACCAAATCAGATCACAATCAGAAAACTTTGGATGACGTTGTTTATGTTAGGACTGAACAGACACACAGAGACCAGAATAATATAAAATACAATGTCTATGTCAGTCCAATAAATACTCAATATGAAATATAATATACTATATATACATGCTGGTATACATACTCTAGATAAATAACTTACAGTTAAGTAACACTCAGTGGTTTGGAGCTGTGTTCGTCCCAAATGGCCCGTTTGGTAGTCAGCTGTATTACTCACGTGGGTTAAAAGATGAAGTGGACCTGCAGGGCAGAGTAGATGCACTAAATCGTGCTGCGTCTTACTCATGGTGTCATGACTTTTGAAGCTAGGTGGCTAGTAAGACGAGTGCGCCCAGCTGGGTTTTGGGTTTTTCTGTTGGATTTTGCCTGAAACATGTGCCTGGGTGGGTGGGATGATGCGGCCCGGCTGTGGGCTTGTACATGACTGCTCATGACCTGGAGCAAAGCTCATGCTGACCTCTGTGGGTTCATCATCATTATCTAATGTGTGTGTGCCACCAAATTGGGGGCAAACTGGGATTCAGCATTACAGCAGCATGAAGAGGCTCTAAACTGTAAAAACTGTAGTGGAGAACAAAACACTAGTAACACTAAAGCAGCAGCACTTCAGGACTCAGGTTACTGCAGGTTGAAGGTTTCTGTACATCATGATTTAATATTTACATATTTTTGGCAATATAGAATATGTGTGTGTGTATATAACAGTCAAGAAAGAAGTATAAATATTAAGATTTACTTTATACGTAAAAGTAAGCAGTAAACATATTATAAAACTATTTCAATCTATCTATCTATCTATCTATCTATCTATCTATCTATCTATCTATCTATCTATCTATCTATCTATTTATCTATCTA
>JBBIGB010323040.1:0-10050 GCA_037577075.1 Alestopetersius hilgendorfi | reverse complement strand
TGTGTGTGTGTGTGTGCGTGTGTGTGTGTGTGTGTGTGTGTGTGTGTGTGTGTGTGTGTGTGTGTGTGTGTGTGTTTTCAGGAAAGAGGAGTGAGCGTCTCCAGACAGACCGCACTCCTCTAGAGGCAGAAGCTAAACTAAAACTTCATCATGGAGCCACACAGAGACTCACACACATGCACAGATACGCGAACAGGTGAGATGAAGATCCGAGCATTTATAATGGATATAAAAATTCATAAATTCTCACATATTCAAATGCAAATGCAGTGAAATGAAAAGCTCTGTGACTGGTTTGACCCTCTTTGTCTCTGAGTGAAGTCCGTCTGTGGACCGCTGTAACACCAGCTTTGATGCAGTGGCTAAAATCCGCGGAGAGACTTTTTTCTTCAAAGGTAAAGTTTAGAGTTGTCTGATCAGATGGATGTGGATGAGAATGATCTGTGATTCATTTTTATGCTACAGGAACATAAACGCATCTTGTTTTAGCAGCACTGAAACATAAAAAGACCTTTAGTGAAGCCAATATATTCTCCATGAATAATCATTGTCCATTTTATCAGCTTCAGTGGTCATACAGGTGCACATTGTAGTTTATAGTTACAGCCTGTAATCCATCTGTCGTCCTGATAGAGTTTTTCCACATTCTGGCCACTGTATAGTTCTTCATTAGTAGCCAGTTTCTGGCCACAGGACCCTCTTGGCTGGATATTTTTGGTTGGTGGACTATTCTCAGTCCAGCAGACACATTCTACATTCTAACATTCCCCAACCAGGTCAGTGTTACAGCAGTGCTGAGAATGATCCACAACCCAGATAATACCTACTGATAAGACATAATGCAGAGAAACAGATGGATCGTAGTCACTGTAAACTTTCAAGCTATTCTTCCAATAAAAACTACTTAACTGTATCAAATCTATTAGCCATAGATTTCAAATTTTTCTAACAGTGATTAAGACTGTACACAAAGACCTTCTTTAATTGTTTATCTCTATAGAGACTCTCTCTCTCTTCAGGTCGACCAGAGGAGTCTTTGAGTCTTGGTTTCTCGTGAGATTTCTTCCTCCAGCTTTATGGAGTTCACCTCAGTCACTCTTGGCTCACCAGGGGCTCAGTCCTGGACTCTGTAAAGAAGCTTTGTGACAACATTGCATCATATAAATAAACTGAATTTAATTAAATGAAGCTACAAAGTTCACCTGTATGGTCAATCTGATCATGTGTTCAGTGAACGTAGGTGCGAGGGAGGTGGAGCTAATGGATAGGTCAGAGAGTGTCTATTAAAAATGTCTAGAGTAATGTCATCTTGAACGGTTTGGACTGATTTTCACACGATTTTATGTGTGTGTGTGTTTGACAGGTTTGAGTATGTGGAGGGTGAACAGGGGAGGTTTAGTCTCAGGCAGGGCCGTGTCTGTCCGCAGACTCTGGGGAGCCCTACCCTCCTCTATGCCCCCCCTACAGGCTGTTCTGGAGAGGCACAGAGATCATGCCATCATCTTCATCAGTGGTCAGTTTATATATATATAACCTCTTAGTTTAAATGACTTCAAACAATTTGCACAATAAAAATAAATAAATAAATAAATATGCAGTCTAACAAACATACAGTAGCTCAATGAAAGCATATAGTCATATAGTCCAATTTTCCAATAACATTGTTAAAAAGACTTTTTTGAGGGTACATTTACAGTACAGTACTGCTGTGTCTGCAGGTTCTCAGTTTTGGCTGTTTAAGGACCTGTCTCTCCAGGACGGTTTCCCCCAGCCAGTGTCCGCTCTGGCTGCTGAGAGACTAGATGGGGAGTGGCAGGGCCTGCAGTGGGACCCTGAGGAGGGAGTGGTGTGGGGGTCTCGAAGGGAACGACTGCCGGAAGAAAATGAGGTCTGGACGGAGCTCATCGAAGGAGGAGTGAATGGAATCATTATGGAAAATGACGGTGAGCAGGAGAAAGTGTTAAAGTGCCAAATGTCAGCACGAGGGGTGTAAGCCCCCCGGCATTAGGCTGTGGAGAACAACTGAGTTCTTTGGAGTGATGGCATGCCTTCACTTGTCTTCCAGAATTAATCCAACATTGGTACCGTTTATAGGACAAGGTGGCCGAGTGGTTAAGGTGATGGACTGTTAATCCATTGTGCTCTGCATGCATAGGTTCAAATCCCATCCTTGTCACGAAGTGTTCTTTGTGTCTTTCCATGCTGGATGGAAATTGTTAGGAGCATGTGGATCTTTAAGGGGCAGCTGGTGGTTAGGGAGTTGCCCCTGTGATCGAAAGGTCATGGGTTCGAATCCCATCCTTGTCGATGAGTGTTCTTTATGGCTTTCCATGCTGGGTGGAAGTCCTAAGGATCATGTGGATCTTTAAGACGTAGGTAGTGGTTAGGAAGTCACCCCTGTAATTGGAAGGTTGTGGGCTTGAATCCCAGGACTGCCAGTGGCACCACTGAGGTACCCTTAAGCAAGGTACCAACTCCACACACTGCTGCTTGGGTGCTGCATCACTGGATGCCTGCTGCTTCACTTGGTGAATGGGTTAAATACAGAGAAATAATTTCACACTCTTCACACTGTGTGTACTTTTTTACAAGACCACACTCATACTCTTGTGTCTGATCGCAATCAAATCCTTTATCTAGTGTATCCTTCTCATGAAAAGTAGAGGTTGTTACTGCAGCAAAGGAACACACACATGTAACAAGGTATCTACAAACGTTTGGACTCATAGTGTACAACCCTGTCTTGGTTCCTTATGTGTTTGTATTAGGGCTGTAACGGTACATGTATTCGTACCGAACCATCACGGTACATGGGTCACGGTTTGGTACATGATGTCTTTCGGAGAATACATGGTACGACGGAGAAGGCGTGATTGAAGTAATACGGAATCACAGAGAGACCAAAAAGCGCAAGTAAATCATAAACCTGGGTCGTAGTGTGGTGCAATAGTGCCACCTACTGGCGTAACAATTCTGCTGCCTTACACATACATGAAAATATAAGCAAGAGTGTGTGTTTACTGGTTAATACACTGCTGTTTATTTAAAATAAACAAAAACAAGCCAAGCCTCATTCTTTAGAACTCTTTGTTGCTTAACTTTGCTGTATCGTGAACCGTACCGAACCGTGACATCTGTGTACCGTTACACCCCTAGTGTGTATATATGTTTGGCCTTAATCATCCAGTCCTTTATCTTCTTTCCTCATCAGGTTCTGTCTACCTCTTCAAGGACTATTCCTATTGGAAATTTTCCTACCCAGGCTCCTCACCTGAGGAGGGATACCCCCGACTTCTAGCCACGGATTGGCTGGACTGCCCTCCCCCCTCCTCATATAACCCTGGTGATATCTCTCTGACTGTCGCTGTGGAGCAGCAGGAGCACAGAGGGAGGAAGGACCAAGGAGCTGTCAATCAGATCAGACACAGGGATCGAGACCCCCGGCCTCACTGGGACTGCCCCTGCCTCAACACAGCAACTCCGACCAAGAGAGGATCTCATTTACTGATCCTTACCGTACTCTTACCCACTGTAATTTACCAAGGGTCCCTGTCGCTTTTCAACCCACCGTCAGACTCTCAGCAGCTCTAGATATGTTTACCTCTGAAAAACAGCAAAATATCCAACCAGGTTTATGCAGAAACCAAAAATTCAACATTATATACTGTCCGTATATATTATTGAGAGAAAAAAGCCATTACAGCTTCCTGAATCTAACATTTTCCTTCTTTTATTTAAAGACATTTTGAGGAAAGACCTAATTATAGTCACCCCAAATATAGTCATCACCAATTAGCACTGTGGGCCGGCGCAGAATCCCTGGTTAGCAGTTCTCGGCTCAAAATGCCCGGGACGATTTTTTGTCCCAGTCCAGCCCTGACAAAACCTATTAGAGATTAAAATTACTTAACAGGGTGACGACTGTGTGATCATTTATGTTTGCAGTTCTCAGGTGTTGATCAGGAGCAGTCTCTTAATTAGTATAAAAATATATACAGGGTCGCGGGTATCTGGAGCCTACGGACACAAGGCAAGGGCTCACCCTCTCACTCACATCTACAGTCAATTTAAAGTCCTCAGTTCACCCTGAAGCTCATGTCTTTGGACTGTGGGAGAAATCCGGAGACCCCGAAGGAAATTTCCGCCACCACGAGGAGAACATGCACATTCCACACACACACACACACACACACACACACACACACACACACACACACACACACACAAATACCAGGACCCGGATTCAAACCCCCAGCCCTGGAGATGTGAAGCAAAAGCGCTACCCACTACAGTACTGTGGGGTCAAAAATGGATGACTAAAATGGGCGACTAGATTATTTATTTTGCCACTCTTTTTCATTTCAGTCGCCAATGGCAACTGTCCCTCACAACCAAGAGAAATTAAAAAACGGTCACTCAGACAAAGGAACTTGCAGTGGAAGAAATGGAAAAAGCTGCTTCCCAGATCATTTTGAATGACTTCTGTTAGTCAATTTTTGAAGAATCCTTCACCGAGTATAAAGAGCAGTCGTTATTTTAAATACTAAGAAAAACTTGAAAAAAAAACTTCATTCAGATACCCTCTTGAAAAACAGAATAAACCTCTTGCAATAACTCCTGATGTCAAACTTGTATTTCTACCTACACTGCAGAAGTTATTTTACTTCAAAATAATAGTAATAGTCAACATGACAAGTGATTTCAAACCCTGGAATGATAGTGATCTTCATAATTCCCAACACAAATACTCCAGCATAGGCTTGGCCAGTCTGGGAATATTAGCTTACTCCTTTTTAAATATTCATGAATAATTACATAATGAACTGTGTAATAGTTGTAAACATGACAGGATTTACTAATGTATTTATTAAAAATGGACAGATTGCCTTTAAGAGGAAAAGATGAATTGATTGATGGATGGGGGAAAAAATCCAATGGGGAAATCCCTGCAATGCTTCATATCCAGTAATATGACTGGCTGAACTCCCTGTCCGAATTAGGGGTGTTCTTTGACCACACTTAACACAGCAATCTCCAGCATAGTAAACAAGAGTTAATGTTTGATCAGAGTTAATCATTGATTCTGTGTTTATGATCACTTCAAAGTAACTTTATGTGTAATGTAAAAAAATTACACACTTCTTTTACAAACATTGATGCAGCCGCTACTTTTCCCAGCTCACACTGCGCTCTAAATGCAGGATGCTGGAGTTAAGTAATAAACTATTGTTTTGAAACCTAAATGATAGTAGCAAGCATGTAGCAAAAAAGAATATCAAGACTTCCAAAGACACAGATAGTTTCTAATCAGAGAAGATGTTTGTTGAGGTATTCACCCACAGTGCTCTGGTCAAGCTAAATGTTCTGTGATCAGTCGGTTTCTTGTGGTATTTCCACACCAATAATGTTCTTTGAGTTTTGAGTTTAGCAGGAGAATCTCTCCTGGGAATGCAAAGACTCTGAAAAGAAATTAATTTTCAATGGAAATGTGCGTAAAAAGATTATATGCCTCCGTTTTTATGGCCCATTCATTGGGCAATTCAGACAAATGACAGCTGTCATATTCAAACTCAAATACTCAAATCCAAAAAAACTAATTTAAATATTCAAAACAATATTGAAAACATAAAATTGAAGAAAAAGACAAATTTTTCTTTGGTTAGCAGCAACATACAAGCTCCTCAGCACCTCAAAATATAATATTTCATTGAATTGATGCAGTGATATTAAAATCCATGTAATGATACACTTGTTTCTGTTGCTGAGGTTGAGGGTCAGATTCATGTAAGATGATTGTAAGAATGTTTTGAATATTTGGCACATTCCAGATATATAACATATCCTTAACACTTATAGTATTGATGTTTTAAACTTTTTGGTACGAGCTGTGCACCTGAATGGAAGCTGTTGCCACTGAGTGTCTCTAAACATCATCTAGGAATTTCCAAATCTACAAAATCACAGAATTCCATCAGAGTTCAGTGGCTCAACCTCTGCTGCTGTTGCATCACTCTGGAAGAGGCTCCACAGCAGCTGCACTGCACAGCACCCAGCAGAGCAGGGTATAAAATGCAGGCATCCTGGAGGTTGGTTAACAGAAGTATCAGAAGATCTTCATCCACCATGACTGCCCTGATCTTCTCAGCCTGTTGGCCCTCAGCCAGGCCACAGACCTGACTTGTGAGGACCTAATAAAGCCGCGGGTTCTGGAGGACGACTACAGTTCAGTAAGTGTTCTGTGGGTCCAGTAGACAGTTGTGCTGCAGGAGCGTCTTTGTTTAAAGAAGGAACCTTTTAATGAACCCTGGAGTGCCTGTAGGATGTTCCAGAGGCGTGTTCAGCTGCTTTGTTTCTAGTCTTCTTTGGACGATGTTTAACTGTAGGAGAATTTCACCCAAATGTTCTTATGTTTATGCGTTTTAGATCATGGGGAAGTGGACCTTCACTGATGGAATCGCCAATCATCCTTTGTTCACAAACTCCTTACTAACAGTCAACAGCTCTTGGGTGGAGTTTGCTCCCAGTTCCTTGAAAGATACTGTCATTCTCAGTCAAGGGAACATGCTGTGAGTCTTTTTTATCATACAATATGTGTATGTATCTATATGTAATGAACCTAAGCTCCAAAAAAAATTTGAGTGCATACATGCATGGTGTGGGTGTGAGTGTAGGCGTGGCTGATGAGCGAGTGAGAGAGGAGAGCGGGTTACTGCTGGTTCAAGGTTTAGCAGGTGTGAGTTGTGGCCTTTCAGCGCCTCAACTGTTATAGAAAAAACTTAAATAATAAGAAAATTCTCGTCTTCAGTCTATATTATTAATTATTGGCGGTTACTCATACATTTTACTGTATTTTTATTGCTTTAAATTAAATCATTATAGTCTTTACTCAGCTTATTCCAAAGAAACGACAGCACATACCAAAGAAAATGCGCTTGCATGATTTAACTGCAGGAGGCAGCAGTTCAGTGTATACAGGTTTACCTTTACATTTTTAAGTGCATATTTAGTTTTTACAATATGAAAATAGTTTTTAGTTTAGTTTAGGCTTTTTTACCACATCACAAATTTTTGTTTTTTCAAATTTAATACAAATATATATTTGCATTAAGATTTTACTGGGGTCAGTACTTTGCATGATGCAATAGAGGATGTTTTGGTTCCATCTGTGATGTGTGTCCTTTTCCCCCTCAGAAATGGAAAATGTGAATTTCAAACCACCAACGCAACCATCAAAAACAGCAAAATCTTTGCCATTGGTGAGTCTGAAAGGTCTGTTTGTTCTTGTTCTGGCACTTTTATTACTGTCACTGATGTCATTTGAGTCTTGCTGATTTCCTGGCCGATGTGATTTGTCACAGAACAAGATATAACAACGGAGGGCAATTTCCTGCCTTCTTGTTCCAGATGCCTCACTCTGAACTTCACCAGTCAGGCACAAAATAAGACCATCAACACTCTCTACCTCTTCAGTAAGTTTCTATCAACAGCAATTCTTAGGGTAGCTGTTCAGGAGCTTTCTCAGTGATAAACCTCTGACCCATTGACAAAATATACAGCTTCTCAGGCAATGTGGATTAACCCTTAGAACTTGAATCAGTAAAAAAATTTGTGCTGAAATTCCTGAGTCCTAAATTCTGTCTGTGTTTAATGCACGTATTTGTGAATGGCCCATTTGTGGTGCTCATAAAAGGTTAAAGAAGACATGATTTAGCCACACACATATCTGGATATTTTTATAGAATTGAACCAAACATTGAAGTCAGTGATGTTAGCTAACGTGTGTGCCGGTCATCTGCTGTAAGAGAATTGGAGATTAGTGTTCTCCTCCAAGTGTGTTGAGCTGTTCTATAACATCACATTAGCGACGGTTGAAAAACATACAAATATGCATCACTTGTTTCAGAGGAAGCAAATGCTTGCCTTCACACTTCCAGCTTGGTTGTATCAAATTTACACTTGTATTGTTCATTACAATATTTTTTCTGCATATTTTTATTACTTTGTTCTAGACTTTTGAGTTTATTAGAACTATATTGCACAGTTTCGTGAGCTCATTTCACTATATGTTGTACTTGTATAACTATGTTTGTGACAAATAAAGAATACTGAACCTTGAATAGAGGGAGCCCTAGCTAATGGTTGAAACTGGATAAATTAAAAAAAAGAAAGAAAGAGTACAGAAAGAGCAATAAAGGGCCAAATGCCAGCCAAAATCCCAAAATGAGAAACATTGAAGGAATACAGCATGAATACTGTACAACCAAATGCATACAGAGATTAGTTTGCACCTGTCAGGTTCAGTTTCACACTGTTAACCAGAGTTCATGGTCATGTCATATTAAAGGGGATTAAAGAATGTAATGTTATATGACCACCATACTTTTGCAGCGAGGGGTCCAAGAGCATCCGAGCCAGAAATGGAACTGTACTGGAAACAAGCCGAGTGCTTGGGTTATGAAAAAGAACCTCAGTACTCCTATGATGGAGTAACAGGTCAGTACAGGCTACAGTTTAGTAACAGAAAAGGTTACGCTATTCTGCTCTAAATGAAGATTTATCTTTTAATACATGCCTGAATTTGCAAATGAAATGACAAAACAAGTGGAATATTCTTGTGGGCGTCTAATTTTTCTTCTTTGTCTCTTTTTCAGAATTCTGTCAGGTGGACAAGAAAGGCTCATCTAAAGAACCCAGTGAACATGAGCTCAAAAAGGACGAAAAAGAGTGAATCCTTGCCCAAAGGGATTGTGTAGGATTTGTATGAATGTTGTATTAAGCCCCGCTGAGCCTTAGTGTCCTTTGAACTGAGTGTAATGCAACGTCTGCAGCCTTGTAAACAGTGAACCAGGATCAATGAGATTTAATGATTTATGGCGTGTCTGGCAACGCAGGACCTGTTTTCATTCAAAGTTCTTGCAGTTCAGTATTTCAAATTCAAATTCAAATTGTATTTGTCACATTCACAATCACACATAGTACAACATGAAGTGAAATGCATGGATTAAAAGAAAATGTAACAGTAAAATATATTACCGTTAGTATGTGTATTATAAAGTGTAGCATGTGTAAATAAAGCTGCACTGCAAATAAAGCAAACCAAATACATACAAACAATTCAAATGCTGTCATTCTTTCTTTAAAGTGAGGCTAAACATTTTTGGCAGGTACTGAGTATTTTCTTCTAAAAAAAACCCCAAAAAAACATTCACACACCATTCATTCATAAATGCCCTTTATACCACTGCACTTAGAAAAGTGTTGAACAAGTGAATTTGTATTTTATACCTTAGTAGTTCATGTTTCTTGTCACATTGAGCCAAATTCATAATTTGAAATCATTTAAAAGACAAAATTCTTGCTTTGATGATGTCGCGCACTGAACACCACAGTTATATTAACAGGTGATTCTACAGAAACGGTGCAATTTAATTAATTGAGAAGGATGGTAAAAAAAAAGTACATTACAAATGTAGATCCTTTTTGATTTGATAATACCTAATAATGCCAGTACTGTATAAAATATACTTTCTCCCACTTAAACATAGAAAATTAAGTTATTTTGTCTGACCAAGTCACATTTTAACTCAACCCCATCACAGCAGTTTTGTTATTCTGCTATTATTTTTTACAACAAGCTTATGAGCTGCCACTAGCATGGCCTAGCAGTTTATTTGTCCCTTGTAATTAATAATATCTTTTTATTAGACAGACAATAAAAGAAATCCCTCAATTTCTACTTAACAATCTGCAAAAGCATGACTGTTGGCCATTGAACTTTGTATTTTTGCAAGAACAGTGCAATAAAATCATGTAATGTTTTCAAAATATAACAACACATTGCCATAACATAACAATTTGAAATGTCAATTCAAATGTAGATTTAAGAATTTTATGACACTTAACCTACTGAAATACCACTAAATCTGTAGATCTTTGAAAATAATACATAATGTTTCAGAATGGGGGCCGCCAATTTCAATTCAATTCAATTTTATTTATATAGCGCTTTTTACAATGGTCATTGTCACAAAGCAGCTTTACAAAATGAAA